>LPNX011167972.1:257632-269878 GCA_001517045.1 Pseudotsuga menziesii
TCCATGTTTGTGCACCACAAAAAAAAATAGTATTAAGCAAAAGCAAAGGACTTTCCTTTTGTCATTTTCCATCTTTCTGTAAAATATTGTATGTTTGGAGAGAATTCTATACTTGGCTCTTAGTCATTTATTTGGTTATAGAACTTACTAATTCACTCCAACCCAAAGAAAGTATGTCATCCAGAAAATATTCAAAAATATTTTTAGTGATTCAAAAAATGCTGAAACTAATGCGGAACAAGTTTCCACAAATATTACTTTAACATTAACCAATATTTATTAAAAGGTGATTGTGCTTGAATAAAAGAAGGTAATCCATAGTTGATTTGTCGCCACTAAAAACTTTTGATTAGATGTAGCTCAGTGACTCCCTAAAGAATCAGTGGGTATATCTAATGGATTAATTGGCATTGCCTAGAAAATTGAAGGTTTGTAAAGTCACACCTAGGAAATCTAAGGTTTGCACTCTTTCAAAATCTCAAAACCTTGCAAATGTAGAGAATATCACAATGCATGGCAGGTGAACCACCTCATTGATGAGATTAGGTAAATTTCATTTTGTTGGCATAACACATATAATATGTGTTCAAACAATAAGTACCTCATAAGTTCATCATGTCCAATCAATGGCATGCTAGAGGATTCAGATACCCAAAAAAACTGGAAGGCTCTGTACAGGCTTCTAACTTGTTCTTGTAACATCCTGACCATAGAAACAACACTCTTTATAACTCTGTGAGTACTCCAAAGTTGAATTTTCTCTCCAAGTTGGAAAGCCAAGTCCAAAGTCCTAGACAAAATAAATCAGACTGGATTTTGATCAACAAATTTTCTTGGTATCCACTCTCTCAATTTTTGGGTGTATGTTGCCTAATTTTTAGTGACCTAAGTTATTGCTGAATTTTTCCAAGTCCCTAAGTTGAATCTCCATTTTAGGTTTGCTGAGTTGTGTGACTTTGATCCTGAAAAAGGTCAGAGCTGATCACTTGAGAAAATTCTATTGTTACCTATAGGAGTGTCGAAAAACAAGTGACCAAAAACTCACTGCATAAGAGATTGCAGTTTAGAAATACCCTATATATTTGTGCTTTAGATTCTCAGAATTTCTTGTGATTCTATATTATTCACAGTTAATATAGATTTAACATATAATTAGTCTACATAAGATTAAATGAAATGGTGAATTGATAAGGTGTAATTCCCAAACGTGGTTGAAGCCGGTCATTCCAGGAATCATCACCTAGGGTCAATATATATATAAAGAATATATAAAGAGAAAGACATATATGTCAACTTGGTCTATCTGGGGTGGTTGAGAAAAGGAGTAAAGCCATGCTTGTCCACCAAAAGCAACAAAATAGTATTAAGTAGAAGAAGAGGATTTTTCTTTTGTCATTTTCCAGCTTTCTGTAAAATATTGTATGTTTGGAGAGAATTCTAGACTTGGGGCTTAGTCATTTTTTTGGTTACATAACTTATGAATTCACTCCAACCCAAAGAAAGTATGTCATACAGAAAAATATTCAAAAATATTGTCAGTGATTCAACAAATGCTAAAACTAATGAGGAACAAGTTTCCAGAAATATTACTTTAACATTAACCAGTGTGCATTAAAAGGTGATTGTGTTTGAATAAAAGAAGGTAATCCATAGTTGATTTGCCAGCACAAGAAATCTTTGATCAGATGTTGCTAGTCATTGAATCATGTTGTTTTGCTTGTTTTTTTTAACAAGCATAAAGCCCAAAAGAAGCAGCGTGTGGATCTAATGGATTAATTTACATTGAGTAGAAAATTGAAGGTTTTTAAAGTCACACCTAGGGAATCTAAGGTTTTCACTCACTTTCAAAATATCAAAACCTTGCAAATGCAAAGAATATCACAATGCATCGCAGGTGAACAATCTCATTGATGAGATTAGGTAAATTTCAGTTTGTTGGCATAAGACATATAAGATGTGTTCAAACAATAAGTACCTCACAAGTTCAGCATGTCCAATCAATGGCATGTCAGAGGATTTAGATACCAAAAAAAACTGCAAGGATCTATATAGGTTTCTAACTTGTTCTTATAACATCTTAACCATAGAAACAACACTATTTCTAAATATGTGAATACTCCCAAGTTGACTTTGCTCTCCAAGGTGGAAATCCAAGTCCAAAGTCCTACACAAAATAAACCAAACTAGATTTTGATCAATTAGTTTGATTGGTTTCCAGTCTCTCATTTTTTGGGTGTATGTTCCCTGAGTTTTAGTGACCTGAGTTATTGTCGAATTTTTCCCATGTCCCTGAGTTGAATCTCCATTTGGGTTTGCTAAGTTGTGTGACTTTGATCCTAATAAAGGCCAAAGCTGATCACTTGAGAATAGTCTACTGTTACCTATAGGAGTGCAGCAAAATAAGTGACCAAAAACTCACTGCCTCATAGATTGCTGTTTAGAAATACCCTATATATTGGTGCTTTAGATTCTCAGAATTGCTCGTTATTCTATATTATTCATAGTTAATGTAGATTGAACATGTAATTAGTCTATATAATGTTAAATGCAATGGAGAACTGATATTATGCAATTCCAAACCATGGTTGAAGTCACTCATTCTAAGAATCATCGCCTAGGGTCAATATTTATATATATATAAAGAGAAAGACATACATGTCAATTGGGTCTAGAATAGGTGGTATATTTTGTAGAGAGAGAGAGAAATACATGTCAACTTGATGTATTTGGGGTGGTTGAGAGAAGGATTAAAGCCATGTTTGTGCACCAAAATCAACAAAATAGTATTAAGTAGAAGCAGATGACTTTCCTTTTGTCATTTTCCAGCTTTCTATAAAATATTGTATGTTTGGAGAGAATTCTAGACTTGGGGCTTAGTCATTTATCTGGTTATAGAACTTAAAAATTCACTCCAACCCAAAGAAAGTATGTCATACAGGAAAATATTCAAAAATCTTGTCAATGATTCAAAAAATGCTGAAACTAATGGGGAACAAGTTTCCACAAATATTACTTTAGCATTAACCAGTGTGCATTAAAAGGTGATTGTGTTTGAATACAAGAAGGTAATACTGTTATAATAATCAACCCATAGTTTACCCATTTAGACATTAATTTAATTATTTCTGTCTTATTAGCCTAGTTCATGTGTCCCACCTTGTGCAAGTTGTCATTTGCCTATCTGTAATGGTCAAACTTGCCTTATTTGATGTTGATGTATATGTAACTTCGGAATGTATTCTTCTATGTATCTTATGTATTGTTACCCGATGTTTATTCTAGGATGTTTATATTATGTATTTGAGTCATGTGGTTATGCCCCGATGTTCCGATCGGGAGGATTAATAATGTAATCAAGTCATGTCAAGTCATTTGGTAAGTCCCCACAGTTTCGGGGCACTTGAGTTATTATACACTAATTAAGGTGTAGGCTCGAGTAGTAATTATTAGGGTTGAGCCTACGTGTGAAATGGCAACTTAAGTGAACGGAATAATATAAATAGAGAGTGTGTGTATCTCTATTTATCACTTGTAACTTACATCACTTGCTCTCTCAAGTGTGGCGCACCTTTGGAGAAGGAAATACTTTGGCTTGACAGAAGACAGAAGGCTGCTGTTGTGTTGGGAGGTCATCTTACTATTTTGGGATCTCATCTTGTGGTGATACTATCTTAGAGGAAGTTGAGGGGTTTTTTCCATTTATGGTTTCCCCTCCTAAAATCTTTGTGTCTCTTGTCTCTTGTGATGTACATTTGTGATTGCTATACTTGTTATTCTCTTAGTGAAAAGATCTTAACATATTGCTAGCTTAAATGTTGAAAAACTAACATGGTATCAGAGCTAACCTGAGAAGAAGACATTGTGCAGATACAGGAACTAGGGCTTCCTATTTTGTGGATCTTCCTACACATATTTTCAGCAAAAGTATGCTAGGATGACTCTCCATTGAAGGGTGCATCTCTCTGTCGATGCGGAATCCAATTTCAAGCATTTTTAGTTTCGATGCGGAAATTAGGGATTTCTACAGAAGAGGAATTTTTGAGTGAGACCAGAATAGGATTTTTCTCCTCATCAAAACTGAAGTTTAGAGACCTGGATCAATAAATTTGGTCGGGTGAAACTCCAGGAAAGTCAAACCGTAGTTTGACCCTAAGCTAGGAGAAACCCTAAATACTAAAACTGCTACGTTTTGGTACAGTCGCTATATTCTGAGATTGGCGAAGTATCAGAAGCTGAAAATTGCAGGGGCCGAAGATAAATTCCTGATGAACACTTTTTCCACATTTAAGCCTCTGATTCGCTATATTCTGGGAGATATGAACTCTCCAAGTTAGGGTTCCATCCTCTTCCAGGATTCATCCATAAACAGGACACCTGGGGAGATCTGCAATATATTGGGCTACAGAGGTCCAAATCGAATTCCTGAAGATGTTCCAGAAAGGGAACGTACTGTAATTGCTGTGGTCAAAACTTCAGACTCAGAAGATGAACCAGTGACACGTGGAATTCTGTACAACTTCGCTGTTCTGAACAGTCCAGTATCAGGTCACCTTGGGAAAAGGATCATAAATCCCAAATGGGGAAACCAATTCTGATGAAACCTACGGTTTTGGATCAGGTACATGCGAGGTTACCTCAGTGAGAAATTTTAGACACATAGGATTAGTAATTTCAGATATACCATAGAAAAAGCAACAGGCATTTCTGTAGAAGAAATCAGAAAATTAGGGCTTCCTGTTTCGGGAGTTTCCCTCCACTGTTTTCAGAAAAGGAGTACATTGGACAGCTCCATTTGAAGAGATCTATCTGTTCATCCAATCAGATCTAAAAGATTCCAAGTTTTGAAAATTAGGGTTTCTGTGACAAACCCTAGATCAGCAAACTCCGGGACAATGACGGACACCTCAAATCGGTAAGATCTAATCCTTTGCTATTTCCATTTGAGGTTCTCATTTCAAAGTGATCTATCACATCAGCTTGATGATAAGCTTGGTGAAGTTGACAAATTCAAAGCATAGAAGTATTTTATCTCTCTATATTGGACACCTACATGAGTATAGAGGTTCCAGTTTCAAAGGGAGACGAGGCCAAAGAAGACATCATGCTCATGCTGCAGAGGATGATGAAATATCCAGAAAGAGATCCAGATATGAAAGTGAAGATTCTTCAAGCGAGGATGAATATGTTCTAATATCAGCTCTCACATGTAACATTACTCATGGAAGTAATGATTGGCTTATAGACAGTGGGGCTTCCAAACATATGACAGGATTCAAGGAATCCTTTGTAAGACTCTCAGAACATGAATCACCTCACAAGGTGAAACTAGGAGATGACTACCAATATCCAATAAAAGGTAGTGGGGAATCTTCATACAAGCTAGACTCTGGTAAGTCTTTAACAATGAAAGAAGTATTGTTTGCTCCAGGACTCAAGAAGAACCTTCTCTCCATTGATACAAAAGGAATGCGAGTTGCATTCATAGATGGTCAAGGCATCATGTGGCCAAAAGAAAAGACTATCGATGGTGCGATAGTGATTGGAGAACAAGAAGGAGGCTTGTACAAATTGAAGGGCCATCCAAGAACAAGCCTTGATCCATGACATAGTAGAGCCAAATGAGATTTGACATAGAAGGCTTGTACATGTGCATTACAGAGCACTACCTATTGCAAGCAAAGCTATTGAAGGTCTTCCTGAATCTCAAGCTATTTGAAGGGAAAAACAAAATCAGAATATGACCTAAAGAATCCAGTTGAAGAATGTGAAGATCTAGAATGCAGAGACCATGTAGTCATAAGAGTCTCTCAAATCAAAGAACAACTTGAAGCGTTAAAAGAAAAAGTGAAGAATGCAAAAGTGGTGATGGCCACCTTGAATGGCCTCCCAGGATCGTAGAATTCATTCATTCAAGGAATGTGTTCCAGAAGGAAGTGATTACTTTCAGAAGACTCCGTGAAGAAGAAGAAGCTCGAATCATAAGAAGAGAAGAGAAGATGGGAGAAGCTGAAGATCAAGCTATTTCCATCCAAAGAAGATCCCTCAAGCAATGAGGAATATGAAGAACTCAACTCTTGAAGAACTTCTTATCCACCTTAGCTTTTGGATAAGAAACAATGCTATTATGAATGAAGAAGACGATGAAGCTGAAGGCTCAAGAAGGAGTCTACCCTCGAAACAAATAAAGATAAGTATTCAATTGTCTTTTCATGATATTGTTTAGTTATGCATTTGTTTATATTCAGTTATTGTATTATGCATGATAGGATGTTTGCATTAATGACAGTATACTACTAATATGCATGTGATGGGTAAGTAGCTCATGGTGCTATGAAAATTCTCCATTGCTACTTATCTAGAATGAAACCTCTTTGCTGACATATTGGGTTAGTGCACAATCCCAATGTTGTCCTGGTAGAGATGGAAGGCATCTAGAAAGTTTCAGTGAGATATGGATGAATGTTGTATTGGCTAAAGTAGTTGCATGATCATATATTTATGCATAAGTGTTTGCTAGTATAAATATTCCTTATGAAATGTTTGTAACCATACAATTGCATTTGACTTGTAGGAAAGACCGCGTACATAATCGCCTACAAGCAAAGAAGAATGAAGACTTGTTCCGAATAGCAAGTGACGACATTTCAAATTGAAGAATAATATGACGAGTGCAGTGACATCATTGATGTAGAACCTTCCAGCCACCAAGAAGAAAGGGAAGACCAGTTCTAGAAGAATGATGTCAGAGCGCAATATCGAGACCTGAAGAAAAGTTCATAGTTCCATCATGCAGTAGATGGAAACATCATCGGATAACACATACATGATGAGCTTGAAGAATATCTTAACCTTTGCTACAAGGTTGATAGAGGATGACAAGCTCACAGATGGGTGCAAGATGAACCTTTGAAGAAGTTCAAGATAGAGGATCTTAGTATCCAGTGATCCTAGATGGATACTACTTGTCACTCTAGTACAGAATGTTTCAGTGCATAGAGTACGGAAGACAGAGGGAGTATGATGCTCCGCTTTAGAGGGAGTGATTGTAGAAGATCCTGAGGTTCGACATGGTACGGCAGGATGGGCAGATTACTGATGATTCTAGGCTTTACTGAGAGTAAAGTGGATTCCAACCTTTGATCCAAGGTTGAAGGTGGAAGACCAGTGATGCTCCTGTTATGTGTCGATGCACTATTGTTCTAGGTATGGTGGTGTGGCAGAATACAGATGGAATCTTCCTTGGACAAGGGAAGTATGCAGTAGAGATCCTGAAGAGGTTCAGGATGATGGACTGCATAGCTACACCTATGGCATCAAACCTGAAGCTATTGAGTGATGCTTCTTCAGAGACAGTTAATGCTATGATGTATCGTCAGATGATTGAGTCATTGATGTACCTGATGAACATGAGACCATACATTTGCTTTGCTGTGAACACCTTGAGGCAGTACTTGACAGATCCTAGAAGTGTTCACTTGATTGCTGCAAAGCATATTCTGAGGTACCTGAAGGGTACAATTGATTATGGGATCAAGTACAATGCGAATCAGAATATTAACCTGGAGGGTTATGTTGATTCAGATTGGGAAGGCAGTGCCATCGACAGGAAGAGTACTTCAGGATGTTGCTTCAGTATGGGATCAGGTGTGATCTCTTGGTTTAGCAGGAAGCAATCCTGTGTGGCACTGAGCACAGCTGAAGCAGAGTATGTCACAGCTTGTTCAGCTAGTTGTGAGGCAGTATGGTTGCGAAAGCTACTGTCTGATATATTTGATCTCCAGTTGGATGCTACTTGTATACACTGTGACAACCAGAGTTGTGTGAAGTTGTCAGAGAATCCAGTGTTCCATGACAAGTCGAAGCACATCGAGATCAAGTATCACTATATCAGGGATATGGTGCAGAGAGGAGCAGTGAAGCTCCTGTATGTTGCGATGGAGGAATAGATAGCTGATGTATTGACGAAGCCATTGGATAGACTGAAGTTCGAGTACTTCAGAGAGAGACTTGGTGTTCTCCAGATCGAGGCTTCCTCCCAGAGATAGTGATGAGATCCAGAGCCATTCTGACATGGTGAGAGGATTGGTTCCTTCCATGGTTAGATGTAAGGGCTGAGACATTCCGTCATGGTGAGAGGATTGGTTCCTTCCATGATTGATATGAGTACTGAGATCTATAGCCATTCTGTCATGGTGAGAGGATTGGTTCCTTCCATGTCAGATATGAGTGTTGGCCATTCCAACGAGCAGGTTGGATGTAAGGGCAATTGCCATTCTAGGAATGGAGGCACCTGGTCAGTTACCAGGATGATTCAGTATAGGACTATATAGCAATTCTGATGTGATAGAGGGATGTGTTCCCACTTGATCAAATGTAAGGTCTGAACCATTCCGTTCATGGCTAAAGGATTTAGTTCCTTCCATGTCAGATGTGAGTGTTGGCCATTCCAACGAGCAGGTCGGATGTAAGGGCAATTGCCATTCTCTATGAGAGTGGAGGTGCCTGGTCAGTTACTAGGTATCTCAGTCGAGGACTGGGGGCCATTCTGATATGACTGCTGGGATGTGTTCTCATAGGATCAGATGTGAGTGCAATCCTTTCCATCAGTGTGGTTGGATGTGTTCCCCTGGATGGATGTAAGTGCAGAGCCTTTCTGGAGTGACTGCTGGGATGTGTTCTCGTAGGACCAGATATAAGTGCTAAAATCTCTTATCACTGTGATAGGATGTGTTCCTGTCTAGATAGGATTCTTCCATCAGTGTGGTTGGATGTGTTCCCCTGGATGGTTGTGCCTTTCTGACGAGGAGGTCAGATGTAAGTGCGGAAATCTCTTATCACTGTGATAGGATGTGTTCCTGTCTAGATAGGAGTCTCCCATCAGTGTGGTTGGATGTGTTCCCCTGGATGGGATTGTGCCTTTCTGACGAGTAGGTCAGATATAAGTGCAGAGCCATTTCACAGATGGTAGTAGGTGTGTCCTACCATGCTGGTGATTATAAGTGCTGAGCCATTTCACAGATGATAGTAGGTGTGTCCTATCATGCTGGTGAATGTGAGTGCTGGGCCCTTCTGACGACCAAGTCAGATATAAGTGCTGGGCGTGCCTTTCTGACGAGCAGGTCAGATATAAGTGCTGGGCGAAGACCTACATGAGGGTAGGCCTACAACCAGCATGAAAAAGGGCTAGCTCTGTAGAACTTCCTATGACGAGATAGTATACACATGATGATGACTAGAGGAGATCCAGATCGAGAGATGATCCAGATCTAGTTATGATGACTCCGAGAGATCTAGATCAAGTGTTGATCTAGATCCAAGAGTGGTGATCCAGATCGAGAGATGATCCAGATCCAGTCTAGTGATGTTGATCCAGATCGAGAGATGATCCAGATCTAGATGAATTGAAGATGAAGATGAATTGAAGACGAAGATGATCTATTTGATGCAGAGAAGAAGACCAATGCTGAAAAATTGTGTCGAAAGAATACCTTCCTAGTTAACAGGGAGTGTTGATGTATATGTAACTTCGGAATGTATTCTTCTATGTATCTTATGTATTGTTACCCGATGTTTATTCTGGGATGTTTCTATTATGTATTTGAGTCGTGTGGTTATGCCCCAATGTTCCGATCGGGAGGATTAATAATGTAATCAAGTCATGTCAAGTCATTAGGTAAGTCCCCATAGTTTCGGGGCACTTGAGTTATTATACACTAATTAAGGTGTAGGCTCGAGTAGTAATTATTAGGGTTAAGCCTACGTTTGAAATGGAAACTTAAGTGAACAGACTAATATAAATAGAGAGTGTGTGTCTCTCTATTTATCACTTGTAACTTACATCACTTTCTCTCTCAAGTGTGGCGCACCTTTGGAGAAGGAAATACTTTGGCTTGACAGAAGACAGAAGGCTTATGTTGTGTTGGGAGGTCATCTTACTGTTTTGGGATCTCATCTTGTGGTGATACTATCTTAGAGGAAGTTGAGGGGTTTTGTCCATTTATGGTTTCCCCTCCTAAAATATTTGTGTCTCTTGTCTCTTGTGATGTGCTTATGTGATTGCTGTACTTGTTATTCTCTTAGTGAAAAGATCTTAACATATTGCTAGCTTAAATGTTGAAAAACTAACATTTGACTCATGTAGCACATGGGAGAGCTAAAGGAATCAATTTTGCTTTATTCCTGGCCTCCTAGGCACCCTTCTGCTTTTTCTGCTTTATTCCCTACTTTTTCAGTGTTTTAAGGCAAAAGGAAAAGCTAGATTAGGTGAGGTTGACTAGTTTTTTGTCCTACACATCCTCCTCTCTTTTCTCCATGAAAAAGCATGTATGAGCTGCCATTCCACCACTCTTTATCTTGTCTAAGCCTTTTTTCCAATTCGTGAGGTCCATGACATATTTGGGATTAGCTTTTTACACCTATGGGGGATTTGCTTATTTTTAGTAAGCCTGCTTTATGCTAGATTCGAATTGCTCCTCATGCATTCGAATCCCTAATGTATGTTATATTATTCAGCAACCTATGTTATTACAGGGTTGGCTATTGTACACTGATTTAATACAGTTTAGTGTTCAGCTCCAATTTTCAGTCTCTTTGTGAGTGATTTTGCATGATCAATTGTTAATTGTTGTGAGTAAAATTGATCTATCACCTGGCTCAATTTCCACATGGTATTAGAGCCATTGTAGGTTGTTTCTCTCCTTCAAAAATTGTTTTGCAGGTTCGACATCAGTGACTGGGAGCCTTCTACTGACATCCAGGACAGATTTTCTAAGCTATGGATCAATCACAGAAAACTATATTGACTCCTTTCAATTTATTTGAATGGAAAGCAGAGATGGAGATACTGTTGAAAGTGAAATGCCTCTATAGGGTGACTATGGAAACAGAAGCAGATCCCAATGCAGTTGTAGAGAAGATAAAATGGCACAACATGAGGGATGAGGCTTATTGCCTCCTATGTCTGAGTATTTCCAGAGACCTCCTTTTCCATCTTGATGGATTGACATCACCGAATGAAGTATGGGAGAATCTTGCTGATCTTTTTGGAAATAAAGATGAGATGAGGGGACATCAAATCGAAAATGAGCTGATTTCTCTGAGTCCAACGAGCTTTGAATCCCTGCAGCTATATTTCTCCAAGTTCAAAGCAATAGTTTTGCAGCTGAAACAGTGTGGTAAAAGGAAGATGATCAACTCATACTGGCCATCCTCTCGAAGCTGGGCCCTGATTATTCAGTGTTTGTTTCGACCTTCTATGCCACAAAACTGATAGCTCGAACCTGGAAGATGCCTAGCCTTGCAGATTTCATGGAATCTCTCACATAAGAATAGGACAAGATGGTGATGATGGGCACCATCAAACCATCCAAATATCAAGCTTTGATTGCTGGAGATTCGAAGGTGGATTCAAAAGGCAAAAAGAAAGCTAAAAATCCACCTGAGCAAAAGAGAGATAAGAAACAGTCTCCGGAGGATCCACAAGGTCCCAAGAAGAATTACCAGAAGAAGAAGAACAAAGGTGAAATGAGCAAGTGTGCATACTGCAATAGGGGAAATCACTCTGAAAGCTCTTGTATGAAATAGAATATAGACATGCTGACCCAACTCCTAGAGAAGAATGGCATCTCCCTTCCAGAAAGCTCAAAGAAGAGAGAAGGAGGATCAAGTTCCGATGACAGAGAGAGAGTTCATGCTCTAGTTGCTGGCACATCAAGCTCACCCAGTTTTATCATTGATTCTGGAGCTTCAAGACACATGGTTTCGACTAAGGAGGCCTTCTCCTCACTGGAAATTTTGAAAGGACCATCTATTGTACTGGGAGATGACTCTCTCACTGAAAGTAAAGGCAAAGGAAGGATAGATCCTGATCATGGTCAGTTCAGCAATGTACTGTATGTGCTTGGTCTCACCTCCAACCTCCTGTCAGTGTACCAAATGACCCACATGGGGTCTCCTAAGAAGGTCATATTCTCCCCTGATGAAGTTGAGATCACAGAGATCTCAACTTGTAGAGTCATTGCAAAAGGAGTTGCGAATCATGCTCAAAAAGTATACATCTTCTCACACTTCCTGCCTTACTCAAACCCCTTTGCTCTTCTCATTCATGCTAATGAATCCAGCAAGCTGTGGCATGAAAGATTTGGCCACCTAAATTACAAGTATATTTCTAATCTTAGTGAAAAAGAGATGGTCATAGGGTTGCCCAAGATAAAATTTTCCAAAGGAGTCTGCCAAGGTTGTATCCTA
>LPNX011167972.1:293040-328166 GCA_001517045.1 Pseudotsuga menziesii
GTAGAGCTCCCCAACTAGGCTTTTTAGGCTTAATCCCTACATTTCGTACACGGAGCATAATAATATTGGATTTTTACTAATTAATACATGCAAAGAAATATATTTTAGACAATTTTAGTTAAACTGATCTTCGTTTTATGTGAAACCATTTAGAAAATATGGATTCCTGTATGGAGGTTATTGGACTATTTTCTGATGTCTGGATCTTTTATATGCCTCTGCTGTAAATAGGATTGTTACAGCATGTATAGGATTTTCCTTAAAGAAAGTTATGCATATAGTCTTAGCAATTTAATGAGAGATCTTGTTAGATTTTGTTCCAGGCCAATATATTTCCAAATAGCACATGCAAATGCATCACGATTTCATATAAATTGAACCTGCAACTTGTAATATGAACTTGACTTCCCTCACCATGCCAAGGAAGTAGGTAAGAGACCCCAATATCCTATGCTATAGGAATTCAAATTTTTAATAGTATGTTTGATCATTGTACAGGTGGCATAATGTTCAATTGTAATCAGTACTACATGAGTGCAAGGGTTCAACAACACAAGGCCAGTGTATATATCATATTCATGTCTCTTTGTAGTTATTTATATTATTTAATTGAAACTATTAATATTTGGGATAGAATTTAATTGCTATTTATGTATGTTAGACAAGTGTTCTATAGATTCCTAATCCGGCCAAAGTATTTTTGTTTCTAGGATTGCTAAATTCTTTTTACTAACTAATGGTGTAACTACATTCCTATGTTGAAAAATCTGCAGGGATTTGTAGGGTTTTTTCCACCACTATGCATCCACAATCAGAAGAATAGATTGCTTGCACTTTTCTCTAGAATTCTTTCATTATAAAAAAAGAAAGGTAATGATGTGTTCCTTACCCTGCATTGCCAATTGTTTTTTGATTGTTTTTCCATCCTAAGATCATTATGGGAGTCGGGCATTTTCTTATAAAAGATAGCATTACACAACTTTCAGGTATATGATTTTGCAAGAGTTTCCAATTTCCTTTTAGGTTTTTATTTCAACTTTTTTCAAAGGAAGGGACTTTGCTGCTAGAAACCCTTGTTGTTGTATTGAACATTATAAATAATTTGCTTCATTGTTTTTCTACTTTACAACTAAGATTTTTTTATTGGATTTTGCAGGAGTGAACTTAAATAAGTGGGCCATTTAGTATAAAGAGCCTGTTGCTGAGGCTTTGCCATTGAGTATGAAGAGCCTCCTGCTGAGGCTTTCAAGCTACTAAGTGTGAGTTAATTGAAGTTGTTGCAGGATCTAAGTATGGCTTAGCAGCCAAGTACAAGTGGGATGGTTTAGCCATTGTAAATTTTTGAAAATTCATCGATGTACTAGATGATTTTCATGTAAAGTTATATGGAGATAGTTTTTGAGAAAATACATATTTATTGTAATACTTGACATTTCATATAATATAATTTGTGCAGTTTAAAATTTATATGGTTGTATTTTATATTATTTATAATTGTTGCAATTAACTAATTGACGTGACATTGCATAATTCACATGTGTATTAGATGATGATAAATAATGTATGATTCATTTTTTAATTTAAACTTAATATCATATTAACAATTTATATTGATTAATAATGGACACCATTAAAACTACTAAAATATAATAACCACACATAAAACGATTAAAAATGACTAAATTAGTGACCAACAAATAAGATTAATGATCAAAATTCGCATATAAAATAACCAAAAATTGAGAGATATGTGACTAAACAATGAGATATAAAAGACCAAAAAAAGACCAAAATTCGCATATCAATAACCAAAAACTAGTTTTGGTGGCTAATTTACGGTCTTTTATTACGCGACCAAATTTGATCATATTATAGTTTGTCATGTGGTCATTAATTTGGTCATAAATGTGGTCATATATTTGGCCAATGATTCAAATATATGACCAAATTAATGACCAAAATATATGACCAAATTAATGACCAACTCACAAGCTATAAATGACCAAAATAAAAATGACCAATTTTGGTTGCGTAATAAAAGACCGCAAATTAGCCACCAACGATCGTCAAACCAAAAGCTCGCAGCAAGAGGTATTAAATAGAAATAGGAATTTTCTATTTAATACTAATCTCTCATTTTCCACTATCTTCAAGGCATGAAAGTAATCAACAATATCATATCGGCCAAATTCTTCATGGAAATAGGAATTTTTTGAGCTTGGCTTTCTTTAGGGGCATCAATGTCCTTTTACATTAGGTATTCTATGTCTACAAGATTTCCAAAGTGATACTTTCCAATGATTTGTCCTAATGGGGGTTGAGGCTCTTTTGTCATCTTCGCTACCTCTCCCTTCTCCCTCCTCCCTTCCTCGTGACCCTCCTCTCCAATTCCCTTCCCTCATCCCTTCCCCGCATCCCAACTCCCCTTCCTCCCCTCCTCCTCCCTCTCCCATGAACCTTTTCCCCTCCTCCCAATTCCCTTCCTCGGGTCCCTCTACCCTCATCCTCCCTGCTCTTGCTCCCTCCCCCACATAAATCAACAGATAAGATGGAATGTCATCAAAATTAGTGGACACAAATAAACAGATAAACCACAATTTCATCAAAAGTATTAACACTAGATGCACCACCATTGGATTCTTATCTAGGTCGTTTTTAATTCAAATCCTCTATAGTCGTAATGAGAAGCAGATTCAGACGGATAAAAACCTTCTCTACCACCACCATCCTGCCCCCTTACCCTCCCCTCGGTACTCCAATTTCAGTAAAATATTTGTTGTTAAGGGCGATTGAGGAGTTGGTTGATAATCCATACCTATAATATCTCACAAGTTAGTTGATAATCGATAAATATAATATGCTGGCTGGATGATTTGGAGAGGTTCTCACAATCATTAAAAAAATGTTTTATGTTCTATATATATAGTTAATGGTTAAAGGTTTAGACATGTAGCCTTTTCAGATTATTAACGACCTAAAAAGATCACAAGTTCAAATCGAAGCACTAATTCAATGTAAAAGTAGAAGTAACATAATTCTGTTTAATTATTATCATTATTAAATGTAGAAGCAGAAGTAGCGTAGTTCTTTTCAATGATTATTATAAGTCAACTAGTAATAACTAATCTTTATTACTCGTTGACAGATGACTTATTGATTGTATGTGCTTTCCTTTTTAATAAGTGGTTTTTTCAGCTTTGGGTTGTTACGTTAGACTGTATGACGTTAATATTTTTAGTCAGTAATCCATGTTTAACCATGTAAGTTACAATTTTTACTAAGTAAAACCACTTAACACCATCAACTTCTTAAATACAAGACCAAGAAAATAGCATGCCAGATACCTAATTGAACACCATACACATGATGCCAATACATTTATCGTGAGATTCATCAGGATCGTCTTCGATGTTTTTATTAGAATTTGTCAAACAATGGACTCTTCACGATATTATTATGGATTCTTCACGATATTATTTTCTATATGATAGACTCGAATTTGTCCGACAATGGACTCTTCACAATTATATATGGTATTCGATGGACTCATCAAATGTGCATATTTCATGATTCTATTTAATTTTTTTTCCAAAGGTAAGTCGAGAATTATATATTAATGTTTAATCCCATAAAAGACGCCCAACCGACACCCAAAAAAATGTTACCCTGAATATGAAATCTAAGTAATGAAATATATGCATGGGAGAGAGTTAGTAACTTTCCCAACTCTTTTTTATTTTTATTTTTGTCTTTTAATTGAGGAGAAAACAATATATACGAATGAATCCTGAGATTCCCTGGAGGAGATAACAATAGGTAGAGATTATAATAGTCACATTTCAATTTGCACCAGAAATAACCAAAACCCCAAACCTGTAGATAGAGAGTATAACAGTCACATTGCAAGTTGATTCCCATACCTTCAGGCTCAACACATAGTCCACATTAGAGTCACTAATGAATCATATTTAAAGTAATTTAGTAATAAAATTTTCAAATTCCAAAGCTCTATTACCTATTATACACAGGGTGGAAGTTACTATAGCTGTAATAATTTATTACAGTCAACATGGAAGATATTGCAACTACAACTAGCAAAATCGTAGTGGAGTTTTGGTATTCACGAGTGCTGTTGGTAGAATCGCAGACATTGAGAAGCAGATGGGTATAGAAGAAATCAACGATAATCATGATGTTGCACACATTATTTCTAAACATGGGAACGCGGTTAAAAGAATCACCGTGGAGGAGCTAAGAGAAAGAACGCGGTTAAAAGACTCACCGTGGAGGAGCTAAGAGAAAGAATGCAGGGAGGAGGATGCTCCCGTCTTATGTAAATTTTATGGAATGATATTATATATAATATTAATTTTAAGTATTGTCTAGGTGCATAAGTGCATATTAGAAACAACTTCATAATGATTTTTTCTACATTATTATTAAAATACCTATATAGTTATTTATAATTGTTTCCAAGTGGTCTCTTTCACATGCCTTTTTAGCTAATCATAATTTAATGAGTAATTTGTTTTCCATTAGTAAAATACGCATCTCTCTACCAAACTAAAAAAAATGTTTTACAAGGATCCTTATAGATCAAACACTGTGCATTTGGAGGATTTGGCCCCAAAAATGAATTCCTATTTGTAATAGATGAACTTATGAGTCGTCTTTTGTTTTCATTTTCAAATGAATCATTGCAACATATAAGCTCTTATGGACAAATATGAAATAATTATATTCCTTATATGTAATTGATATTCATATTCATTTAGAATTTAAGGTTCAAATAGATTAAAATTTCTAAGTTTGTTATAGATTAAATAGGTGGTAACTTGAGTTGAAATTATAGTGACACATAGCCTAGCAATCAAATTCATAGAAGGAATGTACTCATAGAAAAACACAAATATGCAAAATCCATTAATATCAATAGGAATTATACCCATAGTATGATATCATAAAAATTACAATAAATAAATATATATCCATGGTCTAAGTAATTTTATTGAATTATGGCTAATTTTATCATTCCTTTTTACATGAAAAAAATCCTATGCACAAATCTCTAGATCACACAACCATCCATACTACACAAAGTAAATCAAATGAGAGAAACAAGGCATTTGTTCATGCACAAAATTCATATATATTCTTGCGATCCTTGTTCTTTGGCCTTACAAATACCCTAAGTATTCAAGCTCCGAATACAATGATTCATATTCTAATGGTTGACAAAAATTCATTGAGGAAATATATTCCACTACATTGCATTTTTTTGTTAATCATAAAAAGGAACCAAAATGGGGAAAACATAAGAAAACGTGAGGGATAGATGTAGTTGCATCCTACATCAAAATACTAGAATTTTTTTGTAGCCTTCGGAAAAGGTTACATCAAACTATTGGAAATTTTTTAGCATCCTTCTGAAAATGTTCCATTAAACTCTTCGAAATTTTTTAGCATCCTTGTAAAAAATAACTCTTGAGTACTTTGTTACTTTTATTTTTCTCCTTCCTTATTTTCCATACTATGCTCCACTCTCCATTCACTGTCCCTCTTCTTCCTCTTTACAATCCTCACTTCTACAATCTTCTATTGTAGGTAATATTTGACACCAATTCTCTATCCTCCATTTTCTTCACGAGGATTGTCTTCATCACTAGCACTCTTATTCTTGTATCAAATGGCGTGACTCATGCACCCCTACTAATTGTTGCAAGTCTCATTGAATGGGGGGGCGGGGGTTAGGGTTTTAATTTTTAAAATTTTATTTTATTATATCTAGTCCTTCATTTGTGGAAAATATAGATTGTGATGGGGTGTCAGAATCCATGGATGAATTTGAATAATTTCACATAAAACATTTTAGATGTTTTTTATTAGTATGATGTTTGTAATTAAAACTCTAAAGGATTTTTTGAATATTTATATGAATCATTTGTTCTTGTATGGTATAATATATGATTTCATTATGAATCACAACATAATTTATTTGATTTTATATGGTTAGAGTGGTGAAAGTGGTTGTAGGAGACTAGGAATCTTAATTGTTTCCACTTTATTTTGTTGGAAAAACAAAAATTTTGCCACAAATTTTTTAACGTTAGTTTTATGACCATCCCAAAAAAATCCTTCTTTACCGTGTGGTAGGTTTTTAAGAAACCTGAGTGCCCTCCTATTGGGGAAGAGTGGAGTTTAGAAAGTACATTTTTTTGAGCTGGGAAGTCTTACCAAAATATAAGCGATCCTTGTACCATACCAAGTCATCTTTCTACCTAAATGTATTAGAGGCACTGGTATCCTCATACAGGTTCTGAATAAATGTCCATATTTTTTCATCATTTTTACATTCGTCCATTGCTTCGGCTATATAATATGGTTAGATGATTGAAATAGCATAGAGTAATGCTTCAACATCCTCATCTTTCCTGGAGAGTGCATCTGCGACAATATTTTGCTTCCCCTTTCTGTAGATGATTTCAAAGTCATATCCTAACATCTTTGTTACCCATTTTTGTTTCTCTTCTGAAGATAGCCTTTGTTCTAATAAGTATTTAAGGCTATCATGATCAATTTTAACCTTCAAATGTCTCCCTATAAGGTAGGGGCATCATTCCTTCACGACATGTATTATTGCCAACATTTCCTTCTCATAAATGGGATTTTTAAGCTCCTTCCCTTGAATGGATGACTTGTGAAGGAAATAGGGTGTCCTTCTTGCATTAGTACAGCTCCAGTTCCATTTCTTGAAGCATCACATTCCACAATAAAGGTTTTTTTGAAGTCTGGTGTTGCCAAAACATGAGCTTTACACATGGCCTCTTTGAGTTGTTGAAAGGATTGAGTTTACTTTGAAGTCCAAGAAAATGCATCTTTCTTCAGTAAATATGTTAGAGGAGATTCTATTCTTCCAAAGTTTCGAACAAAATTTAGGTAGTAACGTGTCAGGACTAAGAATCATTGAAGATTCTTCAGGGTTTTGGGAATCAACCAGTCCATCATGGATTTAATATTTTTAGGGTCTACCTTGACACCTTCATGAGATACAATATGACCGAAATACTCTACATCCTTTATCCCAAAGAAACATTTTAAGGGTTTTGCATACAGTTCTTTCTCCTTCATTATTTGTAATGCCATATCAACATGTTGAACATGTTCTTCCCAAGACTTGCTATAGATTAGTGTATCATCAAAGAATACCAGCTCAAATTTTCTAAGGAGAGGATTGAAAATAGAATTCATCAAACCTTGAAATGTGGAAGGTGCATTTGTTAGACCAAATGACATGAACACAAATTCATAATGACCTCCATGAGTTCTGAATATTGTTTTGGGGATGTATTCATCCTTCATTCGAATCTAATGATACCCAGAATGAAGATCCGACTTTGTGAAGACAACTGCTCCATGTAATTTGTCGAACAATTAATCAATGACAGGGATGGGAAACTTATCTTTAATGGTGATATTGTTGATCTCTCTACAATAAGGACACATACGCCATGATCCATCTGGATTGGGTACCATTACCACTGGTGCAGATTAAGAACTTTGGCTAGGCCTAATTATGCGACCCTCTAAATTTTCATCCACCATACGCTCAATTTCACTCTTTTGGCTATAGGGATATAGGTAAGGTCTGATGTTAGGAGGAACGCTTCCTGGAATTAAGTGGATAGCATGATAAAATTCACGAATAGGTGGAATACCTTTGGGAATATCTCGAAATACCTTGGAATGTTTATTAGTGACCCTTTCAAGATCTGGGGAGATAAGGAACTTTGAGGTTTGAACATCTAATGAGCATAATTGTGTAATTATACCTTGATGTCCCTTTTTTAACAACTTTGTCATACCATTAGAGCTTATCACCTAGCTTGGTTTTCCTTTGATACCATTTAACTAATATTCTTTACCTTCCCATGGAAATTTCGTGAAAAGTTTTTGAAAATTAAAAGCCACTGTTCCCAATGATTATAACCATTGGACACCCAAGACAACATCAGCACCACCCATTGGGATACAAATCACTGGACTATTCAATACATATTCCCCCATAGCCAAATTGATATTATGGCATTTCCTTGAGCAATTTATAGTTCCTCCATCTACAATCATTACTTGAAATTCTAGTGCTGGATAATCAGTATTTCTAGCGCTTTCGTCTGCGACACAATCTTCTATTGAATCAAAGGGGTTTGGATGCATGGTAATAGTGCAGCAATAAACCACTCTTTGTGTTGTACATCCGACATTTGGAAACTTACTTTGGCCATCAGAGTTTTAAATCGTTGGTCAAAATCCCATATGGAATCCGTCGTTGACTGTTTTATCTCCTTGATTTCAGTGATACACTATGACTCAGGTTTAGGTTTTATAAACTCACAAATCATCACGAGTCGGATCTCATCAAGATTCTTCTATGGGTATCCTACTAGTACTATGAAAAACTTCATAAACCATTCTAGTGCACAACCTCGTAGAATCGTAATCATCTTTGCTTTCCTTGTGCCCTCATTTTGAACTTGACAAACCATCCAAACAAATTCACAAAGGAACTAATATTTCTCTGGATCTTCTACTCCATTCCCATTGAATGTAGGTGTTGAGGCTTGGAAAATCCCATGCAACAACAGCAAGGGATTCTCCCCAGTCAATGGTCCCAACTAGCATGTGGCTGTTTGGTATGAGGAATATGTCTAGTTTATGGTTCGACTACCATAGGTTAAGTAACAAAAATAAAGGGTTTTACTGGTTGCGGCCTGGTACACCATGTATATTTTGGTGTTTTAAATTTAAGTATGATATGCAAGTGCCTATCTAAATATGCAAATTTGATAAAGAAAATGACGAGTAGTCACAATGTGATGTGCAGGTTCTTAAACTCTCTCGCATCTAAATCACACACGACAGGAAATAAAACTAACTAAGTTGTCCCTAGGGAGCGAGATTATCATTTAATAAGTAATGTATTACAGTTCGTGCATTAAGAAAAATCATAGGTAGTTTTTCTTTGATTCAAAACACATAAACATGAATAGATAGATGAACAATAAGATAGCTCATTCTAGTGAAAACATTCACTACTCATAGTGGAAATTATCATAAAATAAACCAAAGAAAATTCATACAAGAACATAAGTCCAACAAGTTAGAATGATCTCACAGTTAATGAATAAAAGATGAAAATGAAATAGTTCCCCTTCAACAACATCCATTGAACAACATTTGAACATTCCACCAAAGCTTTCTCCAATAGGAAAAATTGTAATTATATATTGCAAAATGAAATAGTTCCTCTTACAATGTGTTCTCACAAGTCTAACTAGGAAAAAGTCCTTCTTCCCTCTAACATTCCTATATTTATACAAAAACATAGCAAAACCTTTGGGTTGCCCCAACTGTTTTAATCTCATAGTTTTGTCATTTTGTGAATTCTCATGATTCATACAAATGTTACATTTCAGATAAACACTTTTATGAAAAGGGACCAGCTTGGTAACTGACAAACTGCCCAGGCCTAAGCCTCTGGTTTAAATGGTTACGCCCTATAATTCGTTGGTCCTTTTGAGATCTTGTTGGTCTTAGCATTTCACTCTCTTCTTTTCCTCGAGCAACATATATGTTTCTTTATGCTTTAACTTATTCTTTCAAGGTTGCTCCTCTTATGCTTTGCCTTTTAGGCTTATATTCTTTGCAGCAATATTCATATCCTGAGCATATCAGATCATTAGTGTTTAACAAGGTAACACAAACTAGATCAATACATGCATCATGTAATATGAATTATAAATTTCAAGACAGAAGAGATCCCGCAAGTTGGTGCTTAAACGCTTGTTCACAACTTAAACTTATGCTTGATAGAACATATTTTTTCCTCCCAATCCGGGTGACATATGCACTAGAATGAAAACCTCCAACGAAAACCAATACCAGGACAAAGTAACTACCACTCTTCGAAACACCCAACCCAAAAACCGCATTCTTCAACTCAAACAACCTTAACATCGACCTATGCCCATAGGAAACCTCTGCCATTACATAGAACAATGTAATACACAATAGAATGATGGGAAAAACTCCACTGACAGTACTAAGCATCGGACGGATAAAAACCTCATCAGCGGATGGAAAAATATGAAATCACGATTAACCCGTTAAGGAGCCGCAACGGTGGGTGATGCACATGCTAAGGGTTCCACAATAAAAGAAAACAATCGGTGAAAATCAAACCAAAAGAGAAAAATAGAACAACCATGTCGGATGGTTAGTCCGCTCCAGAGCTGTGACGGTGGTATTTAAAATAGACTATGGCTTTTGCCAAGATATGAAACCATCAGTGATCATAACAGTTAATACCTAATCCCCAATCAAAAGTCCAAAATAATTTCGATAGCGAAAAGAGAAAAAAAATGATAAAATATGAAATCGGCACGGGTAACTCTAAACCGTCGAAACGTTTGTTATTGATCCTCTGAAATGACGGCTGCAAAGAGGACTATTGCTCTAACGATGATAAAATAAAAAAAAGTGCATCGGAGGAAGACAGGGTTTTGAATTGGGTCATTATTCTATTGAGCCCCCGCAACGATGGCTACATAGGTGACTACAGCCCCGATTCACAACTCAAACAATTTCCATCAGTGAAATAAGAAATCACCGTAAGTCACAATTTAAGTCAAAAGGTAGCATCGGCATAAAAGGATATTCATTCAATAATCATTCTCAAAAATCAAAAGTCGCAGTAAAGTTAAGCAATCCCAACAAACTAAGCATGACAAAATTTAAAAGGAGGGTCCCAATTTTTTAGAAATTTGGGAAATAGTTGTAGCTGCAATACTAGGTAACCTAATATCTTCCCTAGGAATTGAGTTGGAACTGGGAATGTTTAATGAACAATCTAATGAAGGTGGACTTCCTTGCGCACTAGTTGCAGCACTAATACAACCATTATTGACATTTCTTTCAGGAGATGAGGCTCCAGACCTTACCTATGGCAATAGTCTTGGTGCGATGTAGTCACGTGGTGTCTCCGCAGATTCTTTCAATTCTTGTGCTCCCTCAAAAATTGGATGATATTCTTCCTCTTCATTGCACGAACCTTTATCTAGATGTGACTCAAATGCATACTCACTTTCTTTGAATAGAATAGGATTTCATCTACCTTCTATTATTGTTATCCTTTTTCCTCATCAAAATCTTCTCCCACTTCGTAAAAATATAGCTTCTAGCTCAACTTCTGTACTTCTTAGGAACATCTCAGCTCACCATTTCCCATTTTCTTTACAGCTCCTCTACAACATATCATTTCTTCTAGATATGTGACTCAACTGCTCAGTTGCAAAATTCCCTTCTCATAGATGAGCATCTTTATCCATATATTTATAGATAACAAGTACCTCCTGCGGGATCCTTGGAAAAGATTTCTTTCCACCTCACTATACAAGGTTATCATCTCAACTGCAAAATCAGTAATATATCCTTGCAAAATACTATCAAACCCAAAATCAATAGCTCTAGAGATGGGGTTACTTACACTTGCGACCTCGTAGATCAACTGAGCACTCCACTCGACTGCTTCACTTCTCTGAAATTTTGTCTGCCAAGTTTCCAATATTGACAACCACTCATGTAGCACAATAAGAAACTCTGCTAAGAATATTTCATGAATATCTGTGTACAGGTATCAGTCCAACTAGTCTTCTAGGATCAACCGTGATCTTCTTCTCTCCCCTTGTGCAAATGCTAATGTCTTAGACTTTAGCCAATCCTTGGTTTCCTTCTTTATCAGATGCCACAACATTTCCCTCAACTCAAATGTTTAAGGGTCCCAACAAGGGAACCATTTATTGGCTACATTTCCTCACTCTCATGACCCAAGTTCAGTAGACCCACAAAATACCAACATAACACCCAAAGATATCCACCTGACAAAGAAATCTTAGTCTGCAACACTTGCGACACAGGCACAGTCTCACTCGAGATATCGTAATGGAAAACTACTAGAACCATGTTTCTATAGCTAGGCGGGTGATTAAAGTCCCCTGGTGCACAACCAAGGTGCTTGACAAAGTCAGAAGGTTGGAATATTTTTACTAACTCGACAGTAGCGCAACTTTGTGACACAGATTATTCCTTGACAACTGAATAGTAAATGAACGTGAAATAATACAAAATGCTTCAATGATTCTTGGTCATTCATTCATTCAAATACTTATGCCACTTTCGCAAAATTTAATTAAGAAATAAATATAAAGAATACAAAATAACCCACAAACATTCAACAAACACATTCAATCGACACAAGATGCAACGTGGAAACCCAATCGGGAAAAACCACAAATGTGCTCTTCATATGGCATGAGAAATATATGCACCTTTTAGTCTACAACTTGATTGTAGACTGTTTGAGATATGTCTTTTTCACTCATAAAATCCTTCTCAATCTCATGCTCTCTGGTTTTATTATTGTCTTCTTCTAACTACTCCTACTAATCAGCACATAACTTGGATCGACTCTTCTAACTACTATCTGTGCACTTAGCTACAGAATGACTCCTACTATTCGGAAACACTTCTACAAAATAGGTTTTGTGGCTCAAAAACCTTCTACGACTCTACTATCTAACTTCTCTCTAATTTCTTCAATTATTTTCTAACCTTCATGCACAACCAGTTCCTATTTTTTATAACTTATAAAAGACCACGCAGAGTCGACTACATACAGTGTGTTTGTTCCAAGTCGTAATCATCCATAAAAAATGGTTACAAACTATCATAGATTGACACAAGATGCTATTGGTATGACTTACATATATTCCTTCATATGTGCATCATTCACCAGTTTACGTAGAATTTAGCAGCCACGATCGTCCTGACCTATTGCTTTCTAGTTGTTGATCTTCTACATGTGGTAGATTCTCTTTTCCTTTGTCGCACTACTCCTCACCATAGCTTTCTCTCTTCTGCATTTCATTTCCATCCTTTACTATGTTGCACGCCTGCTTTTTCTTCCTGCGCTTGTGCTTCTCTTTCTTCATTGTGCTCTTTCCCGACAATGGAACCATTTTCTAGCTATTTTTCCTCACATTCGTGACTCAGGTTCAACAAACCCACAAAACACCAACAAAACAAACAAATATATTGGCCCAATAGACCAAGCTCAGTAGGAAACACCTACGACGCAGGTGCATTATCACCCAAGATATCTTAATGGAAAACTAGCCAAAACCATGTTTCGATAGTTAGACAAGGGATTATAGTCCCCTGGTGCACAACCAAGGTGCTTGATAGTGTCAAAAGGTTGGAGTCTTTTTACTAACTTGACAATGGCACAACTGTGTGACGTAGATTATTCCTTGACAACTTAACAGTAAATGAACGTGAAATAATACAAAATGCTTCGACGATGCTTGGTCATTCATTTATTCAACTACTTCCTCCACTATTGTAACATTCACTTAAGAAATAAATATAAGCAATACAAAATAACCCACAAACATTCAACAAGCACATTCAATCGACACAAGATATAACGTGGAAACCCAAATGAGAAAAACTACAAAGGTGCTCTTCATATGGCATGAGAAATATATGCACCTTTCAGTCTGTGACTTAACTGTAGACTGTTTGAGATATGTATTTTTGGGTCATAAAATCCTTCGCACTCTCATGCTCTCTCATTTTATTATGCTCTTCTTCTACTATACTCCTACTGATCTGCAGACATCCTAGATTGACTCTTCTAACTACTATCTGCGCACTCAGCTGTAGAATGAATCGTACTATTCGGAAACCCTTCTAAAAAATAGGTTATGTGGCTCAACAGCCTTCTACGACTCTACTATCTAATTTCTCTATGATTTCTTCAATTATTTTTTAACCCTTATACAAAACGAGTTCCTCATATTTATAACTTCTACAAGACCATGTAGGGTCAAATACATACATTTTGTTTGTTACAAGTCCTAATCGGCTGTAAAAAAGGTTACAAACTATTATAGATGGACACAAGGTGCTATCGGCCTAACTTACATATATTCCTTCATACGTGCATCATCCACTAGCTTACGCCGAATTTAGCATCCATGATCTTCCTGACCTATCACTTTCTAGCCGTTGCTTTTCTGCACGTCGATAGATTCTCTTTTCCTTCATCGCACTCCTCCTCACCACAACTTTCTCTCTTCTGTGCTTCATTTCCTTCCTTTACTATGTCACGTGCCTATTTTTTCTTCATGCGCTTGCGCTTCTCTTTCTTCCTTGTTATATTTCCTCACCCAACAAAGGCACTATAATTTTTGCATCTAATAGTTTTTTCACCTCTTTTTCTATAACTAGGAGGAGTGATGGATTAATTCTCCTTAATTGCTGTAAAAAAGGGTTAGTGTTTGGATTTAATGGAACCTTGTGTTGTATTATACTTGTATCATAGGTCTTCAAGTGCTGATAGGACCATGCAAAGATATCAACAAATTCTTGCAGTAACTTAACATATCTGTTTCTTTATACACCTGAAATTGCCTTAGAGACTTTAACAATTTTGGGTTGATCCAAACTACCAATATTGAAATTTAAAACATTTTCTTCCAATGACTGCATAGTGGGTTTCAACAAAGTATCATCTTTAGAAAATAATCTTTCAAGGGGAACAAGACCTTTTGGAATAAGGTTTCCTTTCAATTAAATTATTTTATGATCAGCAATTGAATTTTCTGAGTATGTAACACTATCATCAAACTCGACATCCCCATCTTGGTCAATCAAAGAAGTATAGAACACATCAGCCAGTTCCAAAAACGTTTTTATTTCTAAATCATCTTGAAATGCCCTCCATTGTTTGATGTTATCTAGCAATGAAGGTCTATACTTAAATTCAATAGGATATTTCAATTGAGTTTGTTTTGGAATCTTCAAATAAGTGGCTTCCAAAG
Source organism: Pseudotsuga menziesii (assembly GCA_001517045.1). Lineage (NCBI taxonomy): Eukaryota > Viridiplantae > Streptophyta > Pinopsida > Pinales > Pinaceae > Pseudotsuga > Pseudotsuga menziesii. The sequence continues at coordinate 307,980 of LPNX011167972.1, forward strand.
CCAAGGAGTCTATTGTTTGGTTATTATCCCTAGGAATAAAATATATATTGAATGCCAGAAAGAAATTATCTTCCATGTCCCATACCCCAATCTTGTACAGTTTCAACAATTCATTTTTTACTTGATAAATTTCCTTCACCTACTGAATCACTAATTCGGAGTCGCCAAAAACACTGATCTATTGAATTCCCAAATCCTTTGCAGCTCTTAGTCCTAGTACTCATTAGAGGAAATTTGGGGTCTAAAATGGGCCTTATAAGAAAATGCACCAACAATAAATTTTGTGAGCTGGAATTCAATAACCAATATAATTTCAATAAAATGAGTCAACCATAATGGTTGAATTGACATATTTGTCATAAAAGAAAACTACTTCTTTTGTTCGTATTTTTGACATATCTTCTCGTGCTTTTACTCAAATTCCGAGTGGGAGAGCTCATTGGATGCGGAATTTAATTTTGCATCCAACACGTACCCATATGCATAATTTTGACAGACCTTGTTTGGGGTAGCGGGGTCTGTCAAAAGTATGCAGTGTGGGTACGCGTTGGATGCATAATTAAATTCTGCATCTAATGAGCTCTCCCGCTTGGAATTTGAGTAAAAACATAGGAAGATATGTCAAAAATGTGAACAAAAGAAGTATTTTTTTTCATTCTCCCTCCAAAATCAATAACTATTATTTTATTATTTTAACTATTATTTTATTATTTTCCTTAGGAGGCCCATTCTACACCTCAAATTTCCTCTAATGAATGCTTCATATTCTGTTGTATTGTTAGTTGTCTGAAATTCCAATTGGTACATCAGACAAATAATGTCTCCTCTTGGAGAAATGAGAACAATTATAGCTCTTGCTCCTTCTTTAGATGAAGAACCATCAAAGTACATTTGCCACAATTCATCCTGATTTTCAGTATTATGTCAAACTGATAGTTCTTTTTCCACTTGTAGAACACCAACTATATATTCATTAATCAAATGCAGCATACAAGATCCTATATCTTCTTCCACAACATAGATTGGATTATTTGTTGGATTGTTCCTATCACTTATCAAATAAGTTAACTATACTTCTCTGTAAAACCTCCTGTGCTCTCCTCCAAAGACTGGAATAGTAGCATAGGAAAAATGTATCTGTAAAGTACCCCCTACTCTTTTTTCCTAGGATCTTGATAGTAGCATGCTAAACTTAGGTGAAATATCAACAAAAACCACATGGCATAATAACACTCTTCATTTTTAATTGTGCAAGGTTGACAACAAGATCTTTGATCACTCTTTAAAACTTAACTTCTCTTGAATCAAAAGTGAACCAGCCATGATAAGGTTTAGTAATACTTAGACCTAGGGTTTCCATGACATCTTTGGGCATAATATTATAAGAAGTTCCATAGTCTAACAAATAGTTGTGTAGCATTTTCTCATGAACCGTCAAGTTAATATAGAAAGGAGGAGGGGAATCTGACTTATTGTCAACTTTGTCAGGTGAGGAAGAACCAACAATAATGGTGGGATGCTCATCTTGTAGGTTTATAATATTAGAAGGGATCTCATTATCTTGTGATTTCAACATTCTATAAGCAGGATCTCTAAATGAAGGTAATTTCATCAAATCTGTTAATGGGATAGGAATCTTGACTTTACTTAACTAATATTCAAAATTGAAACCCTGATTATTCTTATTGGTTTCTTCCAACTCTATGAGCTTAGCTTTATTAACCCTTTGGTTCTATTCTTTTCCAATGATGGATCATGCCATTGTTTGATAGGAGAAACTACTTTCTTTTTAATAATTTGAGCAACTTGGTTAGCACCATACCTTAGATTATAAGACAATTTTGGATATGCTTGATAAATATCAACTAGAGATGTATAGATGAGATCATGAAAATATTCAAATTTTTGATAATGAGTTTTAGTAAGAAAACTTTCAGATGATTCGTCTTCAATATGATTAATATTCTGATCTAAATCTTTATATTCTAACTCAACCTCCTCCTCTGCATTCAACAAATTATTTTGGAAAGGGGTTGAACTCTCTGATCCTCGTTATCTTTTCTCTCTCTTTGAATGTCATTGTTCCTTCTTTCTTTGGGTAAGAATATTGGATCAAAAGGCTGTCTAAGTTTATTTGAATTTCCTTCTTGCAAAGGTATATTTTGATTCTTATTCTCCATTTCTATCCTGTTGATTTTTGCAGTTAGATTTTTTTATTAATTTAGTCATTTCATCCATTTTATCTAATGATTTTCTTGTAGAAGTTGATGGCATCATTTCTTCTTTTTTTCCTTTTTTTATCCTGATCTTGGTATTCTGATTGTTCTTTGATTTTAGTTGATTCAAACATATTTGACTCAACTTCTAATGCAACATCCTACATATTTAGCAAAGTTACAGACCTTCTTTCTCTTAATAGCAAAGAAAACTCAGAATCAAATGAATTGGAATACATGAGTTTTGCTGATTTCTCAGAAGGATTTATTCCAGCTGGTATCTTACTATACATATTGTTGAAGCACTTTGAAAAATATACAACTGCTTCATGTTTCTTCCTTTTCAAAGATCCAAATTTAGTGATATACTAAATATAGTCTTTGGTTTCCCCCCACTATTTCATAAATATCTCTTATAATGCTTCTATCCCATATATGTATCCTACAGGAAATTCTATGAACCATTTTCTTACCTCTCCATCTACGCTTTGAATGAACATGAACATCCAAACATCTTTAGCTTCAATGTTATGATTGTCAACATAACTGAAAAATGCATTCCAATGTTCCTCTATTGTTACCTCACCCTGACCATTAAACCTAGGGAGATATTTTTGATAATCACCCCCATGAAGAGCATGAAGGGGCTGAGGCAATACTAATGGGGCATACCTTGCAGCCATTATTCGGTCCATATAATCAGGAGGTTGGGCAGCCATTTTTGGACTAGATTGGCTTGATGAAGAAGAGGTACATATTTTAAGCTGATGAAATGGGGTCCTACTTGTGAGAGGAGTATAAGGTGAAACTTTAGTTTTTAATGAAAAACTTCCTGAATGTAAAAAAAAAGTTTAAACCTTTTCAAATGATAAAGGATTCATAAAAAACTGAAAATTATCAATTTGTGTGATAGGAAAAGACAAATCGTGTTCCTCTTTTCCTTTCTCGCATTGTGGATTTGCAGAAGGTGAATCCTATTGCGATTGATATGGTATATCTATAGCTGAAGTCTGGTGAAATATCCAAGAAGAGGTAGAGGTTAATGTTTTCCTACCATCTCTCAATATATGCTCTAGGTCTAAAATTTATGGATGCAAGGGGGATGTAGGATTGGCTCTAGCCCCAACATTTTTAGAAGCTAGAATTACTTTCCTCAAACAACAAGTGAAAAATGTAGTCTATGAAAATAATGCACTAATTTTGTTCACCTTCAAAACCAACTCTATGAATATCATACCCACTAAAAATGTTCTTCACTTTTGTCCCCAACAACGATGCCAAAATATGTTGTACTAGAAATTATACCTAGACTATAAAGTACAAGCTAGGACATCCAAAACAAAAACCATATTTTTTAAAAAAAAATTTGCAGATTGTGAAGGAATCATGTACAAAATAGGGTTAAGAAATATAAACAACATATAATAACTAAATAAAAAATACTCCATGAAGATAGTGATAAAAGGTCTGAAACATAGACATAAACCATATACATACAGTAAAACAAATTTAGCTGATCCCACAAACTTAAAAGAATCTCATTAAAAAAACTTCCATCAAGAAATGAAGTAATAAGCAAGGTAATCAAACTGATTATAAACTCAAACCAAACATAAAAGATCAAAACATGGCCTATATAATATATTTCATTCCAAATAAATAGTCTTTAGAAAACTACTGAGAATTTCTGATATGTGCCTCTGATACAAAGAATAATAGCATCTAACCCTAGTCCAACACATAAACCTCTCCCTTCTTTACCACTAAACTACTTCTATTTATATTACAAAAATAGTTTCAATAGTTTTCAAATGAGATCCATAATTTTAGGAATCAAATCTATTCATACAATTTGACAAAACAACTCCTAAATCTATGACCTGGAATTTTATCTAAATGTTTCATTAAAAACCAACTAACAACCAGAAGATTATCTTCATATTTAGCAATATTCCTCTGCTAGTAAGGTGTTTCCATCTAGCGCTTGAGATATTTTAAGAAAACAAACCTGTTTTGCTTCTAGCACTCTGACCTTGTTTGACAATTCTTCATTCATCTTGCTTAAGTCTTCAATCCGACTCTGTGCATTTTTCTTCCTCTTAAAATCCTCCTTTGCAACTGTAATCAATTTTTAATAATGATCATTTACTTCCTCCAAATCTCCTCTTAATCTTCTATTAGTCTGCACAAGTTTTTGATTCACATCATTTAAATAATCATTCTGAATTTTATATTGCTGTGAAGATTTTCTGATATTTTTGACCTTTGAACCAATTTTTACTTCTTCTTGATGTATTGGGATTTCTTCCTTTTTTGAGGTTAGAGGAACCTCCAATTTGTTAATGAGAAGAAATTCCTATATTTATAATAAATCCCTTGACTCTTATTCATTTATGTCCTTTGTTGTATGAACAAATCTTGAGCTTCACCCAAATTCAAAGTTTAGAAAAAATTCTTCTTCTCAATTTATTCCCATTGGTTCTATTTCAGTTTGATTAATTTTCTCTGGATCATCTTCAATTTCTTCCTTAGTTGAAGAATCTTCAATTGTCATAGTGTGCTCATTTTTTAATTTAGGGTCTAAAACCCTTTTCATATTCAACCTTAACTTGTTTGTTGGCCTGGTTTTGGGCCTCCATTTTTGAACTTCTATCTAGATAAATGCTCAACAACAACTTCAATGTTGGTAGAAGAAATCATACATGTTTCTGATAAAGGCTTATCTTTGACTAATCATTCAAATGTAATAGAAACTTGAAATGATATTTATACACAGTAGAAAACCTTCCTTCACAAGTTATGTAATGCTAAATAGTCCTGATAACTTCTCTCCATTCTAGTTTCACAGTGTTGAGCTGAATGCTCTATTCCAATCCAGAGACTCAAATTTGGGAAACAAAAATGAACTTGAGTCAAACTCAAATGGAAGCATTTTGAACCAGCGATAAGCCTTTGGCTTCAGCTATAAAATTCTCGGTTACTTCAAACTTTAGGGTTTGAAACTCAATGACAAAATTTGAACAATTTCGCGCAAAGGATTGAGTAACATCCATATTATAACATGCAATCTTCTCAAAGAATGAGAACCATCCAACCCTTCTGAATAATTCTGCATGCTTAGGAAAATCCACCCATTTTGTGCTAACCAGTTCCAATCTACATAGTTTTCCACTTTTCTTCATCTTTAACTTTCCAACATATATCTACTGTGTCTAAAAAAAGAGCTTATTTTCACTAGCAGATAGATGTTTCGATGCTCTGTGACAAAGGGAACGTGAAGCTAGGGTTCACCCATATTCTCTGTTTTCAAAGAGACTCATGTAAAGAACATGTGTTGACAAGTGTAACACTGTTCCTGACCAAATATAGAATCAATCTTTTATCAAAAGTGATGCATGAAACTAAACCTGTATCGACCACCTTTTTTAATGATTTTTGGGCTTCCCACCACACCCGTATATGCATGGTAAAAATGATTTTGCTGTCGCAATGTATGTTTTAATTTTTCACATAAAATGCTCACAAAAAATCTTTATGCATAGGTTAGGAACATTTATAAGTTTGAAGACTAAAGGAATCTTTAACATTTATAAGCCAATGTCCAATAAAAATTAAAAAAAAAGAAATAACTAATAATGAAAAATAAAAACAAAAGATAAGAAAATAAGAAATTAAAACAAGGAACAATTCTAGTTCTAACACCATCCATGCACAATTTCTATTATTAATTTTACATTGATGTTTCTAGTTAACTAATGCATGCTGATTGAAGAACATTAAGCTTTTCTTTACCTAACTGATTACATTAATTAATAGTTCAATTAATGCTTTGACTGAGGCAGTGAATGTGGAATTCATATTTAACTTAAGCTTTATAACTTTGAGTTCACTCATACATTTGCATGGGAAATTCAAATTCTCTTTCTCTATGCTTTATATCTTTATCATTAAATAATTAATGCATGTTCCATATGTGTATTTGTCCATCTTATCATATCACACTCAGAAAACTCGTTCCATAGTAATGACCATATGGCTATATTTCCCTAGATCATATAGTCATATGCTAAAGTAATTTAATCTAGGGGTAGCTATAATCTGTAAAGGATACTTATATAACCTAGTGACAATGAATAGAAATACATCACATAGTATATTCACGTGACGTGATATAACACAATTCTAGACTTCGATACAATACAATTCTATAGTATTGATACAAACAAGACTTAAATCTTGATACAACACAAGATTATCTCCAAAGCTGGAGATTCATCTCATAGGGTATTTTCTATGAGGATCATTGGCTTGATACAACACAATTCCAAACTTGATAAAACACAAGTCCATAGTCTTGATACATCACAACGCCAGTCTTGATACAAAAAAAGACTCCAATATTGATACAACACATGATTCCAATCCTGATACAACACAATATTAAAGTACATGAATCCCTACCTCAATTCATGAGGACATAAATAGGACTTGATTCAACACAAGTCCCTAACTTTATACAACACAATTTTTAGATAATGACTCCCAATGCTTTGCAAACAACACTCCCTCTCAGCGAGGGAGACATTCTCCGCTTTACTAGGAATTTCTTGCCATACCGAAGTTATCTTAAAAGTATCTCAACTTCGTCACTGACAACGACTTGTCCATAAATTTGCAACATTCTCATCAGTATTTATGTACTGAAACTTCATTTTACATGACCATGAATTCAATGAAGTAAAACATCATCTCAATGTGTTTTATCATAACATAGAGGGTTTTTCAAAAGCTTGACTATTAACACCTAATAATTGTTGGCTCAAGTATTTTACCCTAGTAGGTAGCTTCCCAAGCTACACTACTTCTTAGTAGGTATTACTATCCACAAAAATACATTTTTCTTCGTAGTACTCTTTGACATACATCTTGCTTCTGTAGTACTAGTTGCAATACACTTAGCTTTTGTAGTACTAGCCACAATTTAGATTTCCTTATATTAGGATATAATAATAGTTGGATAGAAAAGTAGGTCTACCATGTATCAAATATAATAAATAACATATTCTAATGTACCTCAAAAGGTACTCAAACATATGCTTAGTAACAGTCATAAAATAAAACAGGTCTACTAATTACATTAAGAGACCAACGAACTACTTATTTGAAGTAACATAATCTGGATTTGATCCAGAATGCAGTTTATCTAAACTAGAAACAATGGATTTTATATCCATCATAAAAAACACATTAAATGTGTAATTATCATGCATAAAGGAATTTTTTTCTCTTTGAATTTTCAACATTTGTTGACTTCAAGAATATTCTACCATCTATAAGTTCTTATTGACCTTGCCATTCTCATTGCTTTCCTTCAATACTTGATCTCTTTCATAGTGATTTTATATCATAGTACCCCATAACCAACTATATGGACATCTAACCTCTCTAAGAGGTTTTAATTGTTCTCTGGCAGTTCAGACTATAACTTTTCTTGAGTATCCAATAGTTTCCAAGACTTTCACCATGTCTCTGTCCAAGTAGATTTTCTCCATAATATTTCACAACCCTTGGATGCTTGAGTCATGCATCATGAATAACTAGTTTGGGTTCTTTTAACTCCTATTTCCTGTGAAGATACATCAATACTCCCTTTTCAACTAGAGGAGTCTTTTATATTATACCAAGTTTTTTCTGGACAAAGGCTTAGTAAATATGATAGCAATACTGCTCATCCATGGATATGTACAAGAGTTACCAAACTCCTCCATCCACCATGTCTTGGATATAACTGACTAGGAACCTTGTCAGTCTTTAATGCCTTAATATATTCTCTATATCAAACAACATCTTTGATGTGATATTTCTCAATCACTAAACTAATCAGAATCCATATGTCTGTGAAACTTAGTTTCACAGACCAAACATGTTTCAATCCACATACACCTATACCAAGTAGGTAACAAAGTAGATGCTTTGATGTACAATTCTATTTACTTTCTGTAAAGCATATAATTGATCTTGGGATATGTATAAGTATTCTGGAAGAATTTTTTGTGGGAAGCTTACTCACTGATTAAATACTCCAAATTTCATCCTATAATGCAAACATGCAAATACTTCGAGGAGACATATTTCAAGAAAATAATTTCTCCAATACAAGTTTTTTTCTTTTGTATCCTTTTATATATTTTCATTAGTAAATTACTTAACTAGTAGCAGCAAATTGCCAACAATTTTCTATGTATAAACAAATAGGTCGTTGCACTGGACCTCATGAAACTCTGAGGATATTCAAGCACTCCTCCACCCCTGATGTTTTCCTTCGAATCTTAGTGAAAAAATAACATAATTTACATGGTCCATATCCAGGTGCATGGAATGAACATTCGAAAACCCTAAAAAAACTTTTGATGATATCAAAATGAGAGCGTCCATTTAACAGAGACCCAAAGGTCTTATTTGTTTCCCAAACGCCCAAAAAAATAGATAAGATTTGATTTGTGTTTTCTTTATAGTAGTGTCATTGTCTATTTTAAAGAGGTTGTGAGGTTTTCATGATTGGATTAATTTTTGCTTAAAGGAGAATTTTTTTTAGTAGTTAGGTGGTATGGCCTGTTGGGTTGTTGGATGTCAAACAAGTTGAGATTCAACAGTTCACAGTGCAGCTGCCGCAACATTTATTACTCTACTGCATGTTGAATATTGTTCGTCTCTCTTAATGGTGTAGCAATTTTAATATAAGATAGGTTTCTCTTTTCAATGAGATAGTTATTTATGTAAATATTATGAGAGGATGTTAGAGATAATATTATGAAGTGCTTAAAGACAAAGTTGTAATTAATGAAGTTTACATGACTTTTGAGAAGATTGAGTTTGCATTGCACAACGTGTGTATTGTTTTTAATGTAAATCGTTAATTTTACTTTAATAAATGGTAGTTTAGAGACAAATTCAAACTAAAGGAGATAATTTTCAAAGAGTTATCTTTGCATTATACAATTTTTTGTATTGTAAAGATGTTATAGGAAATATTTAGATGTATAGTACTTATCTATCTTAATGTATAGTATTTATTTGAAGTAATGATGTTTTTTCCCATATTCTACAAACTTATATATTGTCTGTTTGTAAATTTTATGGAATGATATTAGATATAACATTAATTTTAAGTATTTTCTAGGTGAATAACTGCATATTACAAATAACTTCATAATGATTCTTTCCACATCATTATTAAAATACCTATATAGTTATATTTATGATTGTTTCCAAGTGATCTCTTTCACAATCAACAAAACGTTTTCCCTTTTAGCTAATCATAACTTAGTGAGTAATTTTTTTCCATTATTAAAATCAGCTTCTCCATGCCAAACCAAAAAAATGTTTTGCAATGATCCTTATAGATCAAATAGTGTGCATTTGGGGGCTTTGGCCCCAAAAATGAATTCCTATAGGTAATAGATGAACTTATGAGTCATTGTTTGTTTGCATTTTCAAATGAATCATTGCAACATATAAGCTCTTATAGACAAATATGAAATAATTATATTCCTTATATGTAATTGATATTCATATTCATTTAGAATTTAAGGTTTAAATAGATTCAAAGTTATAAGTTTGTTATAGATTAAATATGCATAAATGGTGGTAACTTGAGTTGAAATTATAGTGACACATAACCTAGCAATTGAATTCATAGAAGGAATGTACTCATAGAAAAACACAAATATGCAAATACATTAATATCAATAGGAATTATACCCATAGTATGATATCATAAAAATTACAATAAATAAATATATATCCATGGTCTAAGTAATTTTTTTGAATTATGGCTAATTTTATCATGCCTTTTTACATCAAAAAAATCCTATGCACAAATCTCTAGATCACACAACCGTCCATACTACACAAACTAAATCAAAGGAGAGAAACAATTCATTTGTTCATACACAAAATTCATATATATTCTTGTGATCCTTGTTCTTTGGCCTTACAAATACCCTAAGTGTTCAAGCTCCAAATACAATGATTCATATTCTAATGGTTGACAAAAATTCATTGAGGAGGAAATATATTCCATTACATTGCTTTTTTGGTTGATCATAAAAAATAATAAAAAAATGACGAAAACATAAGAAAATGTGAAGGATAGATGTAGTTCCATCCTGCATCAAACTCCTAGAATATTTTTGCAGCCTTCAGAAAAGGTTGCATCAAACTCTTGGAAACTTTTTAGTATCATTCTGAAAATGTTGCATCAAACTCTTAGAATTTTTTTAGCATCCTTCTAAAAAATAACTCTTTAGTACTTTGTTTCTTTTATTTATTTTCTACTTTCTTATTTTCCATACTATGCTCCACTCTCCATTCATTGTCCCTCTTCTTCCTCTTTAGAGTCCTCACTTCTACAATCTTCTATTGTAGGTAATATTTGACACCAATTCTCTATCCTCCATTTTCTTCACAAGGACTATCTTCGTCACTAGCACTCTTATTCTTGTATCAAATGGCATGACTCATCCACCCCTACTAATTGTTGCAAGTATAATTGAATGGGGGGGGGGGGTTAGGGTTTTACTTTTTAAAATTTTATTTTATTATATCTAGTCCTTCATTTGTGGAAAATATAGATTATGATGGGGTGTCAGAATCCATGGATGAATTTGAATAATTTCACATAAAACATTTTAGATGGTTTTTTATTAGTATGATGTTTGTAATTGAAACTCTAAAGGATTTTTTGAATATTTATATGAATCATTTGTTCTTGTATGGTATAATATATGAGGTCATTATGAATCGCAACGTAATTTATTTGATTTTATATGGTTAGAGTGGTGAAACTGATTATGAAATATGTGTTTTTGTTTATTATGGAAGTTTCAAAAAAGTTGTAATTTATCTTTTGAAGAAAAAATATTTTTGCAATTTAGAGGTCGATTTTGAAGTTTTTGTAAATAACAATATGGGATTTTTAGGCCATGGATCTAGATTTTACCCCGCAAAAAAAGCGTGTATGCTGGTATCAAGAATTTTCTATTTGGGGGGTGTTTTTGGTGTTTTTTTTTGCAAAATCCATCATTTTTATGGCCACAGTTCTCGTTCTTAGTATAAAGTTCTCGTTTCATAGGATAACTGGTTTCAGCTATATGGTTTTCTATTGTTTCAATTTCAAATGGAGCAAGATTATCACTTGTTTTTGTAGATGGTTCATTATTAGGTTGATGTTGATCTTCTCTATTATTGTTAATTGAATTTAAAAATGGTTCATTCTCAAAGTATCCCATTTTTTGTTTTTGTATTCATCTCTGTGTTTTCACAGGGCCTTCAAGTTTTGGTGATTCACCTCGCTGTCCACATGATTGAAGGGCGGTAAAGAAGCCACTTTGACGTTTGAGTTTTTAGAATTGAAAAATATATCAAAATGTAATCAAACAATTCTAATGGAAAACTAGACTCCAACAGAAATAAAAGTGTCCACACCACTAAAAATGTCCTTAAGGAAGAAACAAGAAAAGTGCTTTCCAAAAAACCAAGGTTTACTGAAAAGTTGTATTTTTAGAGGGCCTTTCAAAATTAGTATCTTTTGAGGGAAATCATGCCTAAAGAAATAATAAATCATGAAGGTACGAGAAATAATTACACTATTCTTAAATTGCTAGGGGTGCAAGTGTTAGCTCTTGGATACTCACCCTCCCAAGGAGATGAAACAAACTTGTGTCTCTCTTAGGTATTGCAAGTATCCCCCACTCACAATAGCTTGTGTGATGCCCTAGGAAAAGAAACTATGGTTACTAGTTCACAATTAGTTGTCAGGTAGGACAGTCGTCAGTCTAGGATAACTCACATAGACTATATATCTTCATAAAGTGATGTCACCCAGAGGACTTGTCACTTAATTAAAATACTATAATGTACTCATATCCCACCAAATAAGCAAGAGGGGGGACACACTTACTAATTGAAATTGACCTTGTGCTTAAAAGATGTGTTAGAAGTGCTTTCCTGACATGCACTCTTTTCTACTAATGGATTTGATTCTCTTTAATCAATACTAGTTTCAAAGTTTTATGTCTTTGGAGTGTTAACTCATCATACTAACCCAAATCCTATCCTAATCTTGTTGGTGATATCAAAAATATAATCTTGGTTGATTTTAGATAAAGCGTTGATTTTAAAGGTAGTTCTATTAGTTTCAAGGAGTGGTGGTGAAACTAATGGTGTTGCGACTCATAATACTGAACCAATCTAATGCACAAATGATTTTAAATCTATCTATTCATTTGATGAACTCTTTAACAAAATCAAGGTAAGAGGTTTCTTCGATAATGTTTCAAACATGCATGTATTTGTTAAGAACCCATGTAAACCCTTCTCTTTACTTTGTTAAGTATATTGTTATTGGACACATATGATTTGTAAGTCACCGCGTGAGTATATTGTATTATCACAAAATCATGGGGATTAATAGTTGTTTAGATTAGAATTAGTGCATAAGTAAGTGTTGAGACCAATGAAGGTATTTAGTATTTATTTGTTGAGCTTGCTCAAAGAAGGTTGCCCCCTCGAAGTGACCCGCAATCAATAAAATTCCTTCGGTGTTTTGTTATTTCCATTATATCATGCACTTTCATTATTTATTGCAGTAGGTCTATCACATCTAGTATCAGAGTAATTTCTTGGGCACAAGTGGGAATTTTGTTTCCTTCTCTTATTTTTGGGAAAAGAAAGTCGGTAAAATTGGGCATCAAATTTCAGATCAATTTATGAAATGTTTTGTGTAGACTTAGAAGAAACAAGTTGCAGATATGAATTCCTCTTGCAAAAATATGCAGGTTAAAAAAAAATTCATCTCATTTGGAGTTTTGAAAGTGGAGATATCGTTGATTTAAAATCATCTATTTTTTTTCGGTGATGATCACGAAAATTGCAGAGCGAAAATTGTTTGACTGGGTGGCCAGATTTTTGTTCTGATTGCATAGGTATATGTCGAGTGGTTGTTCCAATTCCATAAACATGATATAATAGCAATTCTAAGCAATATATATTAGGTTATGCACATTTTAAAATTTTCATCTCAAAACCTTAGCTCTATTTATGATTTTTCTTTTTGCTCGCTGAGTAGAATTTCATCCCTTCTTAGTGCTTCCCAACGCTATTATTATTGAAATTGGGATTATTCTTTGCATTTGTATGGTTCATTTCAATTGAAATTTGGATCAGGGAATAATCCCTCTTCACTTAACTATGCGAAGTACTTGGGCATAACACTAAAAATCATTATTAGGAGTACCACATGAACCCTAAAGTAGCTAGCCATTGAGAGGACATACTATGAAAAAAGGGAAATGATCCCTACCTGGTTGGTTAGTTCCCACTCATGAGGTAAACCAAGAGCTGTCATTTGTGGCAAAGCAGTTATGAGTTTTACCTGAGCCATGGAGTGAGGGGACTTCCCCAATATGCAAGCCCTTAGAAAGCACTGGTGGTTGAGTGACTCCCTTGAACCTTTAGGAAACCAAACATACTTGGGGTCCATATATATTTCTGGTTGAAAAATAACACATTGCATCTATCTAAAGCTACCATAATTCAATTCTAGCTTAAAAAAAACCTAGCTATCACTTGTGCAGGAGAAAACAAGCAAACGGAAGACAAACTTACTGCCCTCAATACCAAACTCGAAGATCTGGATAAAAGTTTCTCTGCCTCCATATTCAGCATTAAACCAAGAGAAAACATCAACATCCTGAGTCTTCTACCAATATTGGGTACTCTTCTTCTGTTATTCACCTGAATGGCACCTCTCCGTCCGAGTGCCGACATCCCTCATGTTGGCACACAAAAGGACATTTATGGATTGAGGGTTGCCCAAAAAACTATAGATGGGATTATTAAGAACTACATTCATCATCCATCCAGTTGGTTAATTTTACCCTTTAGATATGTCAAGTCATGTACGCAACTCTTTAGATATGCAACTCACGTGTTGTACGCGAGTATCGGTTGTTGCATCTCGCGTACAGATGTGTACGCAGGTTACCTTTAGAGAAACTCACGTGTCATATGCGAGTTTCTAGTATTGATACCCGTGTACATGTCCCTTTGACATGAAAAACAAAAACACGATATTACTTGAGATTAGTTAAGCACTTAACCTTAATCACCTTAACTGTCTTAACCTCCTCAACCTTCAAAACTACCTTATTTCACCAAGTATAAATACAGGCCTTGGGGATGGTGTTAGGGATATACACTTGGAGAGAAAAGTTATGCTGGTGGATTTTATACAGAATTCTTTGGAGCAGTGGAACTCATACTCCTTTTGTTGCAAAGGAGTCCTTGTCTCAGGCGTTGGGTTGTAATCTGAACTATTTCATTATTGTTAATAAAGAGAATCCTTCTTCCATATGTGTCTTGAATGTCTCTCATATATTGTGGTTTGATAAATATTTATCTTTCAGCATTCTATATATGATTTATCTAACCCATTTATATATATGTATCATCTTGTATTTGGAAGATTGACTCTTGACAGGTGAAGGAGAAGCATCCCTGAAGGATTTGGAGGAGAAGCAGAGCGGAAGAGGACAAGCTAGGATCAACCGTCGTGTATCAGGTGAGTCTTTTCTATCCTCATGTTTCCTTTACTACACTCTAGAGTCGATTTCCTGCAAGTTTCATGAGTATGTTGGTAACCCCAGACCTTCGGTTATAAGGTGTTTATTCCTGTACAACAATCCGATAATCCTTCTTTGTGATTTTCCAATTTCTCAAATTTTGTCTAATACTCTCTCATAGTGCCAGTCTCACAAAGTTTAGTGAGTACTCCTATGAATTAATTAAAAGCACGAGGGCCAAATCGTTGAAAAAGGATTTCGAAAAATTCTGCCCATTGTGGCTTTTCATGATCCTTAATGTACCAATGGAACCATTGCAGGGATGCATGTTCCAAATTAAAGGATGAAAGTGGGACTTTGGTGACATCAAAATTGTTATGTATATT
Organism: Pseudotsuga menziesii; assembly: GCA_001517045.1. Taxonomy (NCBI): domain Eukaryota; kingdom Viridiplantae; phylum Streptophyta; class Pinopsida; order Pinales; family Pinaceae; genus Pseudotsuga; species Pseudotsuga menziesii. The sequence goes on from LPNX011167972.1 coordinate 323,205, forward strand.
GAAGTATTGGTCTCCCCTGTATATCAATCCATTTGGACCATCACCATTGAAGCAAGGGAAATCAATCTTTAGCCCATGAAATTTGTTGGAAGATGTTGTACAGGAATAAACACCTTATAACCGAAGGTCTGGGTTTACCAACATACTCATGAAACTTGCAGGAAATCAACTCTAGAGTGTAGTAAATGAAACAGGAGGATAGAAAAGACTCACCCGATACATGACGGTTGATCCTAGCTTGTCCTCTTCTGCTCTGCTTCTCCTCCAAAGCCTTCAGGGATGCTTCTCCTTCACCTGTCAAGAGTCAATCTTCCAGATACAAGATGATACATATATATAAATGGGTTAGATAAATCATATCCAGAATGCTGAAACATAAATATTTATCAAACCACAATATATGAGAGACATTCAAGACACATATGGAAGAAGGATTCTCTTTATTAACAATAATGAAATAGTTCAGATTACAACCCAACGCCTGAGACAAGGACTCCTCTACAACCAAAGGATTCTAAGCTCCATTGCTCCAAAGACTTATGTATAAACTCCACCAGCATAACTTTTCTCTCCAAGTGTATATCCCTAACACCCTCCCCAAGGCCTGTATTTATACTTGGTGAAGTAAGGCAGTTTCAAAGGTTGAGGAGGTTGAGATAGTTAAGGTGATTAAGGTTAAGTGCTTAAATAATCTCAAGTAATTGTGTGTTTTTATTTTTAATGTCAAAGGGACATGTACATGGGTATCAATACTGGCAACTCACGTATGACACGTGAGTTGCTCTAAGGGTAACCCGTGTACACATCTGTATGCGAGATGCAACAACTGATACTTGCATACAACACGCGAGTTGCATATCTAAAGAGTCGCATACATGACTTGGCATATCTAAAGGATAAAAATAACCAGCTGGATGGATGATGAATGTAGTTCTTAATAATCCCATATATAGTGTTTTGGGAAACCCTCAATCCATAAATGTCCTTTTTTGTGCCAACATGAGGGATGCCAGCACTCGGACGGAGAGGTGCCATTCAGGTGAATAACAGATGCCCCCTAATGTGTGAGGTCAGAGGGAAAACGATGGCCGAAATACATTATAATCTTTATCTTTGGAGAACTCTAAAATCCAATGGAGCAGAGAGAGTACCTAAAACAAATACATAGTAATTTCATATACAAAGTTACATCTGAGGATGCTATGTTCAATTTACTGGAGCACTAGCTCCTTTACAATATTTGAGTACATCATATGATACAGGTATGAAACCACGTATATTAAAAAGGTGGATCGAAGCCATAATATACAATAATGATGAGTCTTCAAAGATTTGGAAGCTATGTATATGAATAGAACATAATCTTGCGCAACATAGTCCATAGGTGAGGAACTAAGGTCTTCATAAAAAGATCCCAAATAACTAGTACAATCCAAGCCATGTGAATACGGGTAAGCTGAAGTCGAACATGGAAAGGATTCAACAGTTTGTCAATCAATAGGTGATAATCGACAACTGAAGCAAAGGAATTCACCAATGATGAAAGTGAATCCTAAGGTACAAATGTCAAAACTCTAGGTCTTCATCATCAGGAAGTACTGAAATGGAACCATGCTATGATAAGTAAGGCAATAGATCCTCCAATGGATCACATGAGTGACTAGGAACTGGGAAAAAGAAGGGAGACATAATAAATAATAGATATAACAATGATGGGATCAGGCTATAGATCAGGCATTGGGTATAGTCCTTGAACAATGAGCACAACACAGAGATGACCCAAGGCAGCATTTAACTTATAGATAGAACAACTAGACCTATCTATCATGTAGGAGACATGATCAGATTCCCCAGGTATAACGGACAAGAGGAGGAGTAAGAAACTCAAGGTAATAGCTGAACGGAAAAGTAATCACTGAAACATGGATATCAAAAAACAAAGAGTGCTATGTTCAAGGATGACATGCTGCCATTACTGAAAATAAGAGAAAACTTCTTCCTTACCTTCCCTATTAAATTTTAACGAGTCCAAGAAAGTAAACTCGGATCCCTCTTCATTTTTTAACAAGCTTGAAGAGACGGGAAAATAATGCTTGATAGTGTCACTGATTCGTGGATTTAATGAGCCTGAACTAGTACATGCTTAGTTGGTGTTTTCACATTTAGAGAGTCTAAAAACTCCAAAGAAGACTCCAAGGGGGTCCTTTTTCGTCCAATTTAGTCTCCTGAGGCCGAAAAAGTATAAAACATACCACAGAAGAACTCTCTTAACTTCTGTAGAAGAAAAGGTGAACCTTTTTTGTACTTAGTCAGGGAGGTCCGAAAAAGGTTAAATTACCACCTACCCAATGCTCCTTCCAAAACAGCATAAAATAGCTTGAGTTTTACGAGTGTGAAGGAAACAAGATCACTCGGAAAGATCCATTTGGTTACGAGAAATGGGGCTTACAACAATAAACTCGTTGCTTTTTTCTTAAGTGTTTAATGAGCATGACAAAGACACAAAGTACACTCAAAATATTTTTCATGTTTGGGTCCATAGCACGAAAAAGAGAAAACTAAGCTCAAACCGGGTGTTCCTTTTCCGTAAATTTAGTCCCTCAGGTCCGGAAAAGTGATAAACCTATACCTGAGAATACTCTTCTCAATTCAAAAAGAAAAGAGAGCGATCCTTTTACACATTATTCTGCATGGTTCGAGAAAGAGATAACCTACCACCAATGTGGATGCCCGCTCACATATTCTTAATGATCTTGAACAAATGAGTTAACTCCGCAGTCAAGTCTATTTTGAAGGAGTCAGACCTGGGCCTAAAGAAACTCCATAAGGGCGGGGAGTCCTATAAAGGGATAGATTGTAAAAAGAGATTCAAAAGAAACGCTATTTGGCGTGTAAAATAGCTAAAAGGAGACCCCTATACCTGAAACAGTTGCGGAATGAGCACCAAAGGACAACATAGGCTTAGAAGAAGGATACTCATGAAAAAGGGTCCTATCCATGGAAGAACAATGGTACAAAATAGGGAACTAATGGTTAATGATACCATAGTCTGTGGCAAAAGGTTGATTGCTAAGGTTAATGTGGTTTGAATCAAAGGTGCCAAAAATGTATTGGAAATGAAAAAACCACCCAATTGGAGCAACAATACTTTGTAATAGTGAAAAACCTGTTCCAAAGCATAAAGAAATATGGTATTAGTTGAATGAATTTTCAAACTATATAAAAAGACCCACTTAAAGAAATATAATTTCTATAAATAGTTGAAAAATCAAACAAAACTCACCATTTGAACTTTTGAGCCATAAAAGCAAGTTTTACCTTCTACCTTTGTTCGATCATTGTGGACAATTGGACCAACAAAATCGAAATCTGCAAGTTCTAGGTAAGCCTACACCCTAAGCTCTTCATTTTTATCCAAGCAATTATTAATTTTGAGCCTGAATTCCATAATTAAAAGCATCCTAAATGTAGCATGGCGTGTAACCTGGTTGCTGATGTGAAGACTCATGTACACATTTTCTGTATGCGATTTGCCTAACTAGACAGCCGCCTACAATACGCGACCTGTCTAACTAGAGAGTCGCATGTAATGCGTGGAGGATATAAGGCTAAATATAGTCAAAAAATTTTAAATTTTGATATGGAATCATTGAATCAAATTACTTGTTTTGGTAGGTTAAAGATGGTTCCAGAATGGAGGGAAAGGGAGCACAAAATAATGGACCAAGCAACACTCCAAAGTGCACCCACTATACAGGCATTGTGAACCAGTGGGCTACTGAAATTATTTTACACATCACCAATGCGGGCCAATGTCCGCGTACTTGAGTTCATGGTAAATTATTGGGATCATGACTTGGGGATGTTCAACCTACAGGGTGAAACCTTGGAGATTACCACTGAAGACATATATTTCATAACCGGTCTATCATGTCGAGGAACACCGGTGAACTTAGAGGGCACTGGTAGGGGTGGTGACCCCTTAAGTGTCCAAAACTATATTGATGTATTTTGCACACCAGGTACTGAAAAGAGAGGGAGCTGCGTCCCTGTTGTTCATATTAGTGACTTTACTCTACAGGTACTTGCTAGCACCATCGTGAGAATTTCAGGATCCTCATCTCTACATTTTACTACAAGGAACCAAATGAGGCTAGCAGTTGAATGTTTCAACGATGCTCTTTATGATTGGTGCTCGGGAGTTGTCCCTATTATGAAGAGACAATTGTCTGATTGCAAGAGAGGAAGGTGAAAAAACTTTGGTTATGCAAGCATATTAGTGGTCTTCTTCTTCTTCAAGAGTACCAGCACTGAGCCCTACCATACCTCTACCAATTAGATCTCCACGTCAGCCAAGGCTGAGCAGGTGGGGAGACCTCTTCCTCTGTCAAGGAGGAGGAGACATGGTACATAGTGTATATGATGATGATTTCTATACCTGGTGGGAACGAAAGCTACCGGCACTGGAGCAGTTTGCATATGCCGGGATGGACTTTCGAGGTGACCCCGACCTTGTCCTCCCTCTAGGAGGAGCATGGGTTGAGCTAGGTAAGTAATTTTTAAATTTTATCATTTTTCAAATTTTTATGAATTTTAAAATGATAGATATATACATATGTACAAGTCTTAATCCTATAAATGTTTCAAAATGTAGATATTGGACTGGTCCACCCTGAAGGGCATCCACACATGTTCGTTCGTCCTGTCATAGGCGAAGACCCGAGATTGATCAGGGTTCTAGAGGGGAAGCTAACAAGGCTGACCCAAAGAGTACCCACATTATGGATAGAGCATATCTCGACTACTATGTAGGAGTTCATAGTTGGAGTTTCATCGGTCTGGCTACATCTATTCAGGCGAGTGGTCAGAGCGGTACTTGTATATATAGAGGCTGTAGAGGCTGCTGAAGCCGAGGAGGCTGAGGAAGCCAGGGTGCAGAGGGACCATGGGGACCAAGGTGGT
>LPNX011167993.1:0-10000 GCA_001517045.1 Pseudotsuga menziesii
ACATCATTAAGATGAATGATGTAGGTACCACCAAATAGGTATTTGTCAGATCTATCTTCCTCGAGTGATGATCAAGATATACTCGAAGAGATTGAAAGCAAGATGCATTCTACTAGATCTACTAGATCTAGATCAACTAGATTTGAAAAGGTCAGGAAAACATTTCGTAGACGCATGCAATTTTTTTTTGCCAACGGAGGGTCATGTAATTATGATTATGAGAGCATATGTGACATTGAGTTTCCCTTAAGGTATCTCTATCTAGTGCAACGATGGGTACCTATGGAGCTACCTCAGGTGGACACAGATTTCTTCATCAGTGGGAGGATGTATCGCGTCGCTCCTTCGTCCTTACATGGCTTGGGGCTATTTTCCATGGATGGCATAAATGTCAGTTATGGCACTGTAAATGAATTGATGGAGTATGTCGGCCCATTATATAGATGCAATCACTGGTTTTTGTTGTCCAAATATACTTGAAGTATGCAGAGATATGGAGTTGCCGCAAATTATATACAAATTGTAGAAAACAATCTCCACAAAGGGGTGACAATGTATATTGATGGTAGGCCAAAAGCTTATGGAAACGTTGTGGGATTTATAAACAGTACACGACCAGTGACAACAACTAAGAAACCGAATTGCATTTTCGAGGGACGCAAAGGAAATTGTATATTTGTATGTGCAATAAAAAAAAATAGCTCCAGGTGAAGAGTTGTTGATCGATTACAACTTAAATCGAATAGATGCGCCTATGGGGGTAAATATCCTATCTACCATTCAACTAAACCTCTGATAAATTGTTGTTATAATTTAGTTTGGTCAATCTCATTTATGTTAATAAGGTAATTATTAAATATGGTAACTCAATTCAACTAGAAAAAGTAAATGTTTTGATGACTGCATTCGATTATATTTCTCCGTGCTTATTATGAATGTTTCCATATAGTAACATGCATATTATACATTTTCTTTATGGTAAAATTTTTGCAATATCTCATTTTTTTTTATGGTACAATTATTTGGAAAACTTACTAATTGATTTATCGTGTCAGGGTGATGGCAGCGGAAGGTCAAATGCTGCTAGCACAATACATGGTGACCGTGGAAGGTCACAAGCCAAACCGTCTCGTGAGGTAATTATTAAATATAGTAACTTAATTCGACCAGAATAAGTAAATGTTTTGATGACTACAATCGACATAGTAACATGCATATTATACTTTTTGTTTATGGTGAAATTTTTGCAAAACCTCATTTTTGTTTATGGTACAATTATTTGCACAACTTGTACTAATTGATTTATTGTGTCAGGGTGACGGCAGTGCTCACAGCGCACCCGCGACTACCAGGATACATGGTGACCGTGGAAGGTCACACGCCGTACTGCCTCCATAGGTAATTGTTAAATATTTCAGTTTTTTATGTCCACAATTATGTACATAGATTTTATTGATTGATTTATTGTGCTAGGGTCATAGCCGTGGAAGGTCACTCACAGTGTCGGCGCAGCATGTACGGGGTGACAGTGGGAAGTCACCCACGGAGCCCCAGTAGGTACGGGGTGACCGTGGAAGGTCACCCACGATGTCTCAGCAGGTACGGGGTGACTGTGGGAAGTCACCTGTAGTGTCTTACTAGGTACGGGGTGATCGTGGGAAGTCACCTGTGGAGCCTCAGCAGGCACGGGGTGACCGTGGGAAGTCACCAGCCACTACGCCGCATCCGATAAGTTTTATTGATACTACAACAATTATTTTACAGGTGAACAATTTTTGAATGATGTTACAATTAATTTCCTTGATTTTATTGTTTCATGCTTTTAGTTCGGTGCACTGTATGTGGATGACAATGTAAGCGAGGAAGAAATTTTCACCTCCCTAGACCCAATGAAAACGGTCTATTTGGCCCTCAAAAGGGAAAACAAGGATTTACTAGCCTTTGCTTGCAAATGGCCCAAGACAGATGATGACAAGGCAATGATGGTGGAGCTACAACAAAAAATAAAGGGTTATGCGGTAAGTGTCATCGATTACAATTTTTATAAGCTTTAACATGATTTCATATTTGATGATATGTTTTCTATTATTGCAAATGTTCTTATCAACTCGATGTTTTCCATATGTAGGAATATTTGGAACCCCAGGCTAGAGAACCTACAAAGACAGGTATTGGTAGCAGTGACCATCCATTACATAAAAAAGCTCGTCAAAGCAAGGTACCAATGAGGCTTTTTGAGGATTGCCTCGAAGCCAATGATGAGGGCAATGATGATGAGATGGAGCATGATCATGACATGGAGCATGATGATGAGATGGAGCCACCTGGGACTCCACATGACTCTAGAGATGAACCTACTGTAGATGGCCAGGAAAATGTTCCTAGAGAAGCACGAGTCAAAAGCACCGAATCACTAGATGTGAGGTTTCTAGTCGATGAAGCATGTGTTCCTATGAAAATACAAAAGATGGAAGGTATTTTTTAATTGTTTTCATCAATGTTTTTCATTAAATTGAAATGGACATATTCTGAAAATATTGTAAATTAAGCTGTAAATGTTTATGCAGGCAATAATGTCTTCTATAGACACTTAAATGACAAAGTATTGGAGCTGTTTGGGCCCACCATTCACACAGGGTGGCAAAAACAAAACAGCAATTTAAAAGATGAATTGATTAGACACATGATTTACTTGTTCGGTGACACTTTCAACAAGAAAGTGGTTTTAAAGTTAGCTGGAGATGGTTTGAAATATACCAGGGCCCAATATCGGGGAAAACTGGCAGATAACCCCAAGCATGAGCGCCCTCCCATGGTACCAGAGCAAGAGTGGAAGGAACTTATGGCTGATGCCAAATTTATTTTGTTAAGAAATCAAGGAAAACAACCACGGACTGATAAAGCAAGGTACATGACGTATAATTATACTATTGCGATATGCTCAATTTTATTTTATGTTTTGTGTCAAGCAACAAGTCATACATTTAACATATGTCATAAATTTCATAAATAGGTTTCCTGACACCTCCAAGGCAACCAAGGCAAGAATGGATAAGGTTGGCCAGCATAAACTGGGCCAGGGTGGCTACAGAAAACTAAGGCACTGAATCATAAGAATTTGCAATATTCCTTTTTATAAATTTTCGAAATCTTACCAAGTGTTGGGGTTTGAGATTTGTGCCTGCTAATTAAATTCATAGTTTTCTTAGAATAGTTTTCATTGTTTTTAAGCATATTGAACAGTATTGAACTTTGAGTTCTTGAGTCCTTTTAGACTAGCACATAATATGCTGCATCCTCTCTAATAATAAACTTCTCTTTGCAATATTGCAGGGAAGTATGTTCGCAGATGCCGCCACCGAGGAAGAACTCAAGATTGGTTTCAAGTATGGTTTTGAAAGTGTGGTTGAGCATAGAAAAAGCTTGGGGCAGACTCCAATCAGCCCAATTGTGGGAATGCAGGTAAATAGAATGAATAAGGACATTTGAAATATTCTTGCTTCATATTTTCCCACAGTAGACCAATAACTATATTTTTATGTTTGTTTGGCAACAACAGTGCAACCGCAGTAGTGAATCCAGCGGTACTGGGAGGGCGCCAGTTCATATTGGGGAGGACCCATTGGATGATAATGTGGAGCAGGCTAGGGATTCAGGTAGTGAGTTTTAGAAATATATATATGTATTTTGATTATAGATATTTATTTTTTTAGGTATAATTACATATTTCATTCTTTAAATGGAAGAGCATGTAGCTCACGAGGATGAACTGGAAGAGGAACAAACGACTGAAGCAGTCAGAACACCGACCTTCACAGATAGATAGACAAACAGGTAAAAAGCGATATTGTAATGTTTATCGAAACAATGAAATAGTGATTTGAATCAATTTTCAACCTAAGAAAAATGGTCTTTTTGTTGTTGCAGTTCTTTCTCGTTCGCAGATGCCTCCACACCCTATTCAGCGACGTACCAGGAGTATGGTACATGAGGGCATGCAAATTACACAAACCACAGAAGGACAGGGCTCAGCAGATACATTTCAAAATGATGAATTTGAGATGCCACTTGTTGGTTTTTTGAATCGAAAAAAACAAAGTCACACGAAGAAAAAATTGTAAAATATCATGACTTGTAAATGATGAATTTGAAATGCCACTTGTTGGTTTTTTGAATCGAAAAAAACAAAGTCACATGAAGAAAAAATTGTAAAATATCATGACTTGTATTTTATATCGATGTTAACATGAAACGTTGTTTGTATGGATTACCTTCTTGTGTTTCGATGTTTATATGTTTATGTGATTTGATGTTTCAATGTTTATATGTTTAGTTTTTTATATGTTTTGAAACAAAGAGAAGCTCATTCAGGTATATGGCCACTTTTGTATTCCTAGGATTTTTTACATTTATAAATGGCATGACGTGGAACTTTGCCTAGTCTGCCCATCGCAGGTATAGCATCCCCGTCGCTATTCCTGGGGTTTGCATTTTTTTTTTTCAAAAAAACTTATACAAAGCATGGATACAGTGACGGCCAGGCGTGGATACAGAGACGGCAAGGCGTGGATGTAGAGACGGGAAGGCGTGGCTATAGCGATGCCTTATTCCTGGTTATGCATTTTTTTTTTAAACCTTATACAGAGCGTGGATACAGCGACGGCCAGTCGTGGATACAGAGAGGGCCAAGCGTGGATATAGCGACGGCTTAGACATCTAACGAAATATAGAACATTGTCACTCTTGCAACGCAAATTAGGGGTCGTCTCTATTGCGACGAAATTGTTTCCACAGAAAAAAAAACACTTAGACGTGGCAGTATCCACGCTTTTCCGTGGATATTGCCACGTTTTGCCGTGGAAAAATTGATCACTTGTACTAGTGCTAGTTATTGTTTCTCTTCCTTGTTAATAATTTGTGCTTCAGATCACAATCAGGTTGAAAACCAATTAAAAAATGAACTAGCATGGATCCATATTAGTTATAAATAAATGTAAAAAATACAAGCGTTCCTTTTGAAGCTTCAATATAGTTGAGGAGTCGAAGGTGAACAATCTACAATTTAGTGAAGCTAATTTCGATAGTGTTAAATAATTTTTAATGCTTTGTTAATCCGAGGTCCTTATTAAATTTTGAAAATAAGCTAACCATCTGATTTCCTTATTTGTAGTCATCCTATGTGTTTGTGAACTACTTTGACTAGCTGTAAACTCCATTTCAAGCCTTAATGGAAGACAGATGTAAGGCTCATTTTTCACTACAGAAGTTTCTTCTTTTCATTTTATCCTTGTTTACTAATTTTGTTATTATTGCATAAGTAGAAGTGGCCGATCAATCTTATACGACTATGCAAATTTAATCAGCCAAGTTAATTGGGCTTATGTGTGTGTGCAAAGAGAAGACACATCAAGTTAAAAGTTTTGTCAATGTTTTCTTGATTATTTTCTTTAATTCAAGTAATCAAGATTTGTCGTATGCCATTTTATGTAATTGTAGGGCCACTATTAATTATGTAGTTGGTACAATCTTGTTGATGCCATTCATCTCCATTATTGAAACTTGATAGTAATGTTGTCTACCTGACTTTTCTCAAAGTTTGCAACATAAATGTTTTTTTTTTCAGGTCACTACAACATTTTTGTTTGTGATCTCAGCCCAAAGGTCAAACATGTCTCTCAAATATTTGTTTTTGGAAGAAAGTACCAAGAGAGAATTACAAATGTATTGAAGCATTTCATGCATCTACTGTTGAAGAAATCAATTATTGGAATTTTTGTAGTGGAATGTTTTCATGCTATTTGCATGGATATGCTTTGGTAAACACCTTGATAAAGTTCATTGTTTCGAACATCTTGATAATAATTGAGCTTAGACAGATAATTGGTTGCATGTTTCACTGTATATAGTTGAAATCAATCTAATTGCTCGTATATTTATAGGATGATGCCTTGTTGGCCTTTCAAATAGCATTTGATTTGTTTGAAAATGAGGATCAGGATTTCCTGATAAATGTTATAAATCAACTTCCTGAACCCAAGCATCAAGGCACTAGAGGTGCAGCTGCTGGATAATCTTCAGGGGTACAGGGTGATGTTTCTAATAGTGGCAACACTGCTTTGGCTCAAACACCTGTTGTAATGGATACCTTTGACGATGTCCAAATGACAGATGGTGTCATTGTTCCCAATGGAGTTGATATTGAATTGGATGCAATAGAAACAATGTATGCGGAAAGACTAGCGAAGATTAAAGGAATTTTATCTGGTGAAACAACTATACATCTTATATTGCAGTTTTTGTACAGTCACAACAGGTCCAAGGGGTGAAGATCAAAGCATTCAACTACAAGTTGAGAAAATGATAGAGTATCTAGAATCTATTAATATAATTGAAGTACGAAGAGGAGCTGCAGCAGAGTCATGTCTCCTTGCCAAGTATAACATGGAAAACAAAATCATAATTGAAAATTGTGGAGTTATCAAGCCTTTGATAGCACTGCTACATTCTTCTGACTTGAAGTCCCAATAAAATGTTGTTACTGCTTTATTGAACTTATCTATCAATAAAAACAACAAGGATGAAATTGTTGTTGTTGGGGCTGTTGATCCACTGATATATGTACTCAAGACAGTAAATCATGAAGCAAAAGAGAATGCTTCCACAACATTATTTAGTCTTTCAGTCATGGAAGAAAATAAAATCAGTATTGGTCAATCAGGTGTTATTCAACCTTTGGTGGATCTTCTTAGGGATGGCACTCCTCAAGGAAAGAAGGATGATGACACTGCTCTATTTAATATTTCTATCTATCATGACAATAAGGCTCGCATAGTGAAGGCTGGAGCCGTAAAATATCTTGTTGAGCCGATGGACCCTACAGCTAGAATGGTAGATAAGGTTGTTGTTGTATTGTCCAATATTTCAACCATTACTGAAGGTCGATATGCAATTGTTGAGGAGGGGGTCATTCCTGCTTTGGTTGAGGTAGTGGGAATTCCTGCTTTGCTGCAACTTTGTACAAATAGCATTAGGTTTCGTGCTATAATTTTGTAAGAAGGTGCTATCCCACCATTGGTTGCATTATCACAATTGGTACTCCATGGGCTAGAGAGAAGGTGGGAATCCTAATGCTAGATTATAATTTCCTATTTTGAACATGAACTTGGTTATTGTTGTTAGCTATTGAACATTATAAATAATTTTCTTCATTGTTTTTCTACTTTACAGTTCATTGTTTTTCTACTTTACAAGTGAGATTTTTTTATTGGATTTTGCACGAGTGAACTTAACTAAGCGGGCCATTGAGTATGAAGATTCACTTGTTGAGGCTTTTCCATTGAGTATGAAGAGCCTATTGAAGAGACTTTTAAGCTGTTAAGTATGGGTTAATTGAAGCTGCCGTGGGATCTAAGTATAGCTTAGCATCCAAGTACAAGTTGGATGGTTTAGCCATTGTAATATTTTGAAAATCCATCAATGTACTAGATGATTTTCATGTAAAGTTATATGGAGACAGTTTTTGAGAAAACACATATTTATTGTAATACTTGACATTTCATATAATATAATTTGTGTGTTTTAAAACTTATATGGTTGTACTTTATATTATTTATAAGTGTTGTAATTAACTAATTAATGTGACATTGCATAATTCACATGTGTATTAGATGATGATATATAATGTATGATTCTGTTTTTAATTTAAACATAATATCATATTAAAAATTTATATTGATTAATAATGGACACAATTAAAACTACTAAAATATAATAACCACACATAAAATGACTAAAAATGACTAAATTAGTGACCAATAAATGAGATCTCAACTAAAACTGACTAAATTAGTGACCACATGAACATCAAATATCTTGAATCCCATAAACATACAGAATACCAATTCAAATACCAAGATACATAAATTTAACAGTTAAAAACATGTATTTACTCTTAAGAATCACACAAACTACATCATAGCAATTGCTAAGAGTCATTTAAAAAAAAAAAAAATTATATCATAGCTAAATAAACTTGCTAAAAGTCCTACTCATTTCTCTTAGCTCTAGTCGGATTTCATCACAATGAGTAACATCAAATCATACATAGACCTCTATATGTATTTAGCTTTACAATGTTGCTTTGGCGATCTCCTCATAGGCCTGCAATATACAAACAAAATTAGCAAAAAAGGCTCTTGATATTAAATATTTCAAAATCTAAGGGATGACATCTGGTGAATGAGTAAAATCCACTTACATACTGCAAATATTCCAGCATATTTTCATTCACCAAAACCTGCTTATCATTATCAGAGGCCTTGATTAATCACTCACAAACAACATATCTGGTAAGCTGGTGATCTTGAATCCTATTCTCCAGAATCTCAAGGCTCTTGCAACACACACTCTCAACTTTCATGAAAATCTCTCCCGACTATAGAGCGATATAACATGACTCCAAAACAAGGGAAACTGCAGTGCAAACATCTGAAGAAGAATGCACATGATCTGCAAACTGTAACCATAGAATCAATATAGATACCATAGCATAAAAAATTGTGTATGGTGATGCACTATTATCAAAACCTAGTGGATTACAATATTCCCTACTTGCAGGGAATAATAAGATAAAGCTAATGCATATAAACTACATAGCATTCATTCAATAACACTAAAGCTAGCATTCTCTCTCTCTATATATATAATAACACTAAAACTAGTGCTTTTATTGTATGGACATATATATAAACATATTTTATAAATTACAATAAAAAGAAACTAAGAAAATCTCAATTTATTAAGTTTTCTAATGAGTAATTCAATGATGAATTAGATCTTCCTCCAATGTCATGCGCTATTTATTGCACTATCCTTGCACAACTACAATAAACATCATTCAAGCGTCAGGGAGCCCGACCAATCGAGCAGCCTTAGTGCCAAGACAAAATTCATTTGTGCAAAAGAAAGCCCATGGTTCTGTCCATTTTGTATGCAGTCCATTTCAAGGTTTCAGGTTGGGATACACGGCCAAGTCAAACTCTGTCAGTGATACAAAAACCAAATTGCAAGTGTCAATACTTTAATGTTTTCTTTTCATTATCATATAAATAATCGGTGAATTTCCAGATTTTTTTATACTGATATGTTTCCTCACCCATGGTGCAGTGCGCCCTTCCCAAAAATAAGCGAATAATAAAAATACAGATATTATAGACGATAAACAGTAATCAAACAATTAGCGGAGTTGCGTCCCTCTCTCACAATCAATACAATCATTTTATCAATACAACAAGAAGACATTTTAAATACACAAAGGGCTGAGCATTTCAAAAGAACATCCACCTCTTTCCAGCAGAGGTACTAAAAGATTAGGGTTGTCCTTCAAGCCATCTTTTTGCAAAAGAACATAACTAAAGAACATGGGAAGTAAGATGAGATTACAATGATTCTGGAAACCTCTCGTATTAAGGGAAATGGTTAAATATTATGAGAAATAATTTGTTTTATAATCCATATCAAGAAAAAATAAACATTTCCTTAAATGTTACATGATCTACAACCAAGTATATCTATATAAAATTTTGAATTCATTCTCAAGCAACTCAAGTTCAGAATTTTATATTGCATTTGAACAACTGAAACTTACTTCTCAATCGTTAGAATTCCAAAGGATGAGCTTTTAGTTGAAATAGATGTAGCTATTGAATCCACTGTAACGATAATTCTTAAGATTTCCAATCCAAAATGATCCAGCATTTTCCTTGCTACCATACCCTAGGGTACTCCTCTTCCCTCGCACTCTTATCCATACTCTACTAGCTAATGAATTATGATAAGAGACTCAATAATGAAGGAAATCATATTACTAGTTGCATCATATTGAACCACATTTCAATCATTCATCTTCATAGGATTCAAAGCCCAAGCTATCTCCAAAACTCTAAAGAAAAGAAAAAAAATGTGAGTGTGATGCTCATTTTCTTTCTTAATAATCACTCGC
>LPNX011167993.1:14802-34628 GCA_001517045.1 Pseudotsuga menziesii
TTGACGACTCATACACATTAGAAAGTTTAACAATATCATGATGTCTTACACATTAGAGTAGTAACGATATAAATTTTAGAGGGTTACTGGCACGCCATCTATCTGTTATTGACCAAGGGCTTGAGGTCATGTATTATTGACAATGGTGTTATTTACCATGGTGACCATTGTCGCTACTGTCATGACCATGGTCGCCACTGTTGCTATTGTCGCATTAGGGCTTGATTCCATGTGTTATTGGGCATGGTCACCACTAAAACTTTGCTACACCTTGACACCCATAATTGGTAAGTGTTGGAGGCCTCCCTTACACTCCACTAGCCATAGGTAAGGAGCCTAAGACCACATAATGGAACCCATGGGACTAAGAAGAAAGTAGTGGTGAAGACTATATTGTAAAAATAATCGTACATGTGTGAATACCAAGACATTGTTGAAGAACATTAGTTACTAAATGGGATAAAATTTAGTGAGTTAATGTTGTAAATGTTAGGTAGTAGCACTCACATGCGTTTATGTGTGTACGCGTAGACACGTGTGCACGCTCCTATTGCTAGGTAAAAAACTAGATATATTCCTTCCCGGGTTTGCTACCAATTTTCATGGGTTTTCTACTACTATCCGCACATTTTGTGCTTTTGAACTTTGCAATTTGGCTCACACTCAATCATCAATTGGACACTCTTTAATCTATTGGATAGAAGATCACTCTTGGAATCTAACAAACATCTTCAGTGGTCTTGGAAGTTAGTGGATACATTCAAACTACAAGTTTTCATTACAAGAAGAGATCATTTTGAATAGGTATCGTCAATTGTAAATAATTGTTTTCATTCACAAGATTTGAGATCATTTCATCGATTTATGTTTTATCATATGCCTACAACAATATCTCTCTCATAGACAACAATTAATTTCACAAGAAGAATTCCCAACTTCACATCAAAACAAGTCTCATATTATCCATACAAGATGAAGTATGCAATGTTAACTAATAATGATTTGCACATGAATATTTTTTGATTTCACACAATGATGGCATCGATGAAGTTATCTCTTAAGACTCTTCAATTTGAAAAAACAACTTTGAAGCAATCATGGGATAGGGTCCATATTGAATAGTTCACCAAGTTGTCCATATTCTCTATATAAGATGAAGTATGCAATGTAGACCAGTAATAATTTGCACATGAATATATTTTGATTTTCCATAAGGATGGCATATATGAGGTTCTCTCTTGAGACTCTTCAATTTGTATAAAAACCTTGGAATAAATCATGGGAGAGGGTCCATATTGAATAGTCCACCAACTTGTCCATTCTCTCCTCTTCATGCTACATTTATCATAACATGCCTTTCATCTTAACTGGGATGCCTCTACCTCAATGATTTCTCCTTCCTTTGGGGGTTTTGCAACCTCCTCATTATGTAACTAGTCAATTTTTCTCTTTAGTTAGTGTAACTTAATGAGTGTAATTTATTCAATTTATTCCCAAGACATCCAAACACCAACTTATGTCTTCCCTCACAACTAATGTGGCATATTACGTGTAATTTCATCTCGTCCGAAGGTGTTGGAAATGAAGAATATTTCACTCATCTTCTTGTGAATTCCACTACTTTTTCAACACAAAGGAATTCATAATCCTATCGCTGTAATACCTACAAAATTGACTCTCTTTACTTGAATCAAAGAGAGTATAGAAATGAAAATTTAGTTCGAACATAAAGAGAAACCTTTAATTAGCGTTTATGCATCAATGCCAATAATTACCATATTAGCATATCTGTAATTTAGTTAATTATGTTGGAACGAGTCATGTTTCTTGTATAATGGAACTAATACCTTATTTGTTGCTTCTTATGTAGGGGTAGACCTCATATGTTTTATAAAGAAACTTTTGGATATGGGAAACTCACGTAACAAAGTAAGAAAAACTAGAAGGAATATTCCCATTGAAAAGGAAAATTAGGTAAGAGAAAAGGACATGTTTGCAGTGGACAGAGTGAGACATGGTCTAGACATTTCCACTGATACTATGACCGATCCTAACACAACTGATGACAGAACAATGTCTAGTTCAGAACCATAGGTGAAGCGGTTGCGTCCAACTCACCCAACTCAAATTCCAACATCAATACAATCTCCAACCAACAATCCATCAACAAGCCATGCTGAAGCTCTTGAAGACATAGGTATATTGAGAGACACTGAGTTTCAAGTGTTGGACGTAGGAGAAATCATTAATTTGCAATGTATCCAAGAAGACCACAACCATGTAGAGCACACTCCTAATATGCACCAACATGTAAATGAAGCACCACAACAAAGAAGCTCTGCAATTCGTAGCTCATGTCCACCTTCCCCACCTCGATTGTCTAGTGCAAGAAAAAGGAATCCTAGACATATCCACGTCGATGAAATTTGTCTGTTAGGATTTGAAGGTAAGTTTCCCAAATGCACTATCGATTGGAAATGTAGAAAATTAATGAAGGAATATTTTGAATCCAAAGGCGATGTAGGTAAATGCCAATTATTACTATGTTTGTTAAAGTCAAATTGTTTAGTTGTTGTTAGGAGAATTTTGGCCATAAAGATGGTTAGAAGTTCAAAGGCTAACTATCATATTGTTAGAAATATCCAATATGGTTTTAATGCGATTGGGAAGATGTCTTGTACTAAAGATCTTTGTGCAGCTCATCGTGTGTTATCAAAATTAGTTGTAAGTAAGTCCACAAGGCAACGTCACCTCCTGTCACACACTTCTCACATACTTAAATTAAAAAGAAAAACTATTAATAAGTACTATGTTATAAGAGAAAATATTGAGACTCTAGGTGGATAAGATTGTTGGGATTTTGTCGGCAGGTTTCCTCGTAGAGATATGAATCTAATTGATGTTGTTAAGGAATTAGTACAAAATTTTTGGCATGATTATACTAGACCTTCATCTAACCAAAGAGATGTGCTAAAGCTAGGAAAAGGTTCTACTGAACGTGAACCCTGTTATCTCCCAAAAAGCGCATCGTCATTTTGGGTGATAGAATGTGTTAAATTTTTTATTTCTGTGAGTCTTGGATGTTCCAAATGTCAAGCTACATATCAATCATCAAATTCCAGTCCACATATCAATTCATAAATTGATATATAAATAAAACCCCCGCTGATTCAAACCCCAAGACCGACTGCAGGTGTCCTGGGCGTGGTGAAAGTCTTTGCATTATGGAAAATTTGATTGATCGAAGATATCTGGCCTCTAATCGTTGTCTTGATTCAAGCCGTGAACGAAGTCACAAACCAGGTCAACACATCAAACCGTGCCTATTGTCAGTTTCAGATGCCAGATCAATAACCTAGAGACTAGATGTACGCATATGAGGTTTGCAGATGCTATAATTAAGAACAGATCAAGATGTAAATGCCTCGAGTATAATTATGGATGCAGCATTAGCACGAGTCAAAGGAACTTCCTGAAAGTTAAGGAATTCAAAGAGAACTTCTAGGAACTTTTTGAAAGACAAGTAGCAGTTTATCCTAGATCTGAAGGGAAGAGTATCCCAACTTTCTAGAATTTCAGGAATCGATTGCCGCATCATCAAGATTGATTTTTATCTATATCAAATCGAGCCCAGAAGCCTTGGGAGGCTTAGCTCCACTTCACAAACTATCAGCACAAGAATGGGACCAGCATATTAACATTTCCTTATAATGAGGGATCATTCCCTATCATTTTGCAATTTCTGTTCTAGTTACTATTTTTAGCTTAGCAGATCCATGTTTTGAGGATCTGAAGACTGTTTGTAAAGGCTATAAATCCTAAGAACTCAGACGAAGAGAGGGTTCAAGTTCGGATACATTTTGGGCTATGTACTTGACACTTTCTTGCTATATGAATCACAGTTTTCTTTGGTGATTAGATATCACTCTGTCCACATTTTCCATTATTCTACATTTGATTCTATTCAGTTCAGTTGTTCAGAACTGTCATCTTCTGATACAGCTCATGGATGAATTAGATCTTCTTTATATTCTTGTATGACCCTACAGCTCTGTATTTGGTTATCTTGAATGTCTTTCTTCATACCTTGATTATTTACTGTAGTTGATATTTAATTTCTCGAAGCACTGGATTATTTAGAGGCATGGCATGTTGTCTTACTGCTTAGTCTTCTCAGTTATCCCATTGATCCATACTTCGATTATTATAATTTCTTAAGTTACCAGGCATACTTAGCTATAACCACTAAGTAGTTTCCTGGAGTGTTAACAAATTGGCGCCGTTGCCGGGGAGCGAGTTGAGAAGCTGAAATTCCTGGGAGATGACACATATCCATTCCTTGATGATAGAAAAGGATTAGACACTTCACTGGTTATATATCTTCTATCTGGAGACTCCACAACATCATTCTGGCTCCGAAGAGATCCAGTACCAGAGCAAATCCACAAGGACCCCTGGTGTCTCCGGTATCAAATCCAAATCTGATTTTGAAGAAGGAGAAGAAAATCAAAGGTCAAGCTGTACAAGAAGGTAAAGCTGATAACCCTTTGTCCCACTTTTTCAAACCTTTGGCTGCACCCTCCCCTACCTTTGTAAGCTCGACTGCTGTCACTTTCTCCACTGTACCTAATACCACGGTCACCATGGCTGGAGTGGGAGGAGGTCTCACCAAGATGGAGCAGATCTTGATTGCTAGATATGCACCTTTGCAGCTGCCCCATCCACTGTCCCAGATGCCTACTAATGATTATCAGAAATATATGCATAAATTTTTTGGGACAGGAGAGTGCACAGCAGAAGAGCATCTTGAAACATTTTATGCTTATGCTGAAAACATAAACATCGAAGCAGAAGATGTTTGGATGAGGATCTTCGTATAGAGCTTGGATGGTGAAGCCCGTAAGTGGTTCAAAAAGCTACCTGCTGCCTCTATAGGAGACATCACAGCACTTGATGATGCCTTCTTGAAAGAGTGGGGTGACAGGAAAGATTATCTGCATTATATTACTGATTTTGGAAATCTCAGGCGGAAAGATGGTGAGTCCATATCTGACTTTTCTAAAAGGTTTAATAAGCTGTATGATAGGATCCCAGAAGTTATCAAACCCTCTGAGACCTCTACTCAGATTACTTATTTCGGAGCTTTCGATTATCAATTCTGTTTATTATTGAGAGAAAGAGAGCCTGAAACTCTTTTATCTATGCAAGAAGCTGCTATCAAAGTTGAATCTAACTTGCTAGCCTCTGAAAAATTAAAGAGGAATACTGATAGGAAGAAAAGAAGTGAAGAGGCTTCTACTTCCTCAAATTCTAATCAAAAAGTTGACAAGCTAGCAAAGATGCTTGAAACCTTGACATATGAAATCTCAAAAATTAAGCTTGATGGTAAATCTCCTGCCAAGGGTAGAAATCAAAGTGACTACCCGAACAGAAACCAAAATCAGAATCAAAGTTGGAGGAGAAACAACCAGCAGGTTCAGCTTATGCAGAGAGAGAAGAATTCTACTGATGAACAAAGGATCAGAGCACCATTCCAGAATGTTGTCCTTGATGAGGAAGATGAAGATGAAGTCCAAGAGTTAGAGGAAGATATCCATTGTGTTGAGGATGGAGATGAGCAGATTTTTCTGACAGAGTCTGACTATGAAGGGTCATTGTTCGATCAGCAGTTGAACCATCTCTATGAAGATCAGTGTGTGTTACAGGCTGATGAACAGACAGGGTATAATCTAAGATCAAAAAAGACTCCCGAAAAATAGAGTACTCCAGCTCCTCCGAAGAAGACTGCTGCTCCTACAAAGCAGCCAGCCAAAGATGTTCAGAAAGCACCCCAGTCGCAGCCAATGGTAAGAGTTCATTCTTCTGAACCTGAAAAAATTTCTTCTTCATTCAATTTAGAAACAAAAATTCAAAAGCTTAAGATTCCAGTACCCCTTGTTGAATTGATGAAGAATGAAGTTTTCCGAAAAGATATTTGTAAAACCCTTGATCACAAATCTGTTTCTTTTTCTTCTGATACCATAAATCTGTTTGATGATAAGCCAAACATTGTCTTGGGCCCTATGATTGAAGACAGGGATGAAAGCTGCCCTCCTTTTTATATCTCTTTAAATATCCATGAAAAGACCTTGCACAATTGCCTCCTAGATTCAGGTGCTTCCCATAACCTGATGTCCAAAACAGTCATGCATGGTTTAGGATTAGAGATCACCCGCAGTTACCATGATTTGTTCTCCTTCGACTCCAGGAAGGTGAAATGCCTCGGGTTGATAAAATATCTTGTTGTTTCTCTATCCTCAGCCCCAATGAAAACCATGGTCATGGATGTAGTAGTTGCTGATATCCCGCCCAAGTTTGGGTGCTTACTGTCTAGGTCATGGATGAAAAGACTAGGAGGAACCCTGCAAATGGACCTTTCCTATGCCACTATCCCAGTCTTTGGAGGAGAAAATAAAAGGTTATACCGTGATTCCCAGATCTCTTTCATCATCAGTGATGAAAAGAACCCAGCAAACCATCCAGTATATTCAGTGGACACAGGAATGGGCTCATTCTGCAGATTGATGATTCATTACCCGAATCATTGTCATTGAAAAATCCTATGGTTCATCCCATTGACATTAGTGAAGAAAGCGGGGTATGGACTATGTTGTTTGATGGAGCATGCACCAAAGAGTCTGCTGGAGCAGGTATTGTCTTCATCTCTCCTTCAAAGGAGAAGACACAACTGTCATTCAAGTTGGATTTTCAGGTAACTAACAATATTGCTGAATACGAAGCCCTGCTGTTAGGGCTGAATTCTGCCAAAGAAATGAAGATCAAGAAGTTACATGTACTCGGAGATGCTGATATAATTGTCCAGCAGGTCAACAAATCATTCCAGGAAAAACATGTCAGGCTCAAGGCCTACAGAGACGGGGTACTCAGAATTATCCCTTCTTTTTCTGAGTTCAAAATAGCACATGTGCCTAGATTGATGAACGAAATGGCTGATTCTTTAGCTGTTTCAACATGTGCTTTCATTCCTCCTCTGCCTCCTAAATTATCATATGAGATTCAAATGAAATATAGGCCATCATTGCCTGATAACATAAAATTTTGGAAAGTTTTTTAGGATGATGCAGAGTTGACCAGATTTCTGAATGTCATAGATGAGTTTGCTAACCTCGAAATTGATGAAGACAATCAAAATGAACAAGCTGCTGAAAAGACCAGATTTAAAAGCAAAATTGGGGCACACGAAATAGTTCATATTTCTTCTAACAGAATTCCTAAGGGGCTGGTCCCTTTGGAGAAACGTTTTGACAGTAATGACGTGGCTGTGAGGCTTGAAAAGTCAGAAGAAGAGTCTGATGTTTTCCCGCTGAATTTGTCAAGTGAATCAGATCCGAGGTTCGTAAATTTAGCTTCTCATTTAACAGAATAGCAGAAGTCTGAGTATGCTGGCCTGTTGAAAGAGTTCTCCGACAACTTTGCATGGAAGTATTCAGATCTAAAGACATATGACACCGAGATCATTCAACACAAAATCCCACTGAACAAGGATACCACTCCTTTCCGACAGAAGCTGAGATCTTTCAGTCCAATGTTGCTGCCCACAATGGAAAAAGAAATCAGAAAGTTGCTTGAGGCTAAAATCATTATCCCGCTTAGATACTCAGATTGGATTGCAAATCTTGTCCCCGTGAGAAAAAAGAATGGTGAAATCAGACTCTGTGTCGATTTCAGAAACTTAAACAAGTGCTCCCGAAAGGACAATTATCCATTGCCCAAAATGGAGCACATCTTGCAGAAGGTTTTAGGAGCAAGTGTCATGTCTTTTATAGACAGTTTCTCGGGATACAATCAGATTGATGTCCATCCTGAGGACAGAGAAAAGACAGCCTTCATGACTCCATGGGGCACATTCATGTACCAGAAGATGCCTTTTGGTCTCATGAATCCCGGGGATACTTTCCAGCGGGCAATGGATATTGCCTTTGTCGGAGAAAAGGATAAATTTGTCCTTAGATATCTCGATGATATCACAGTATTCTCTCATAGTCATGATGATCATTTGCTGCATTTGAGAAAGGAATTCGAGAAGTGTAGAAAATATGGGATCTCATTGAATCCGAAGAAGTCATTTTTTGCACTGAAGGAAGGTAAACTGCTCGGTCACATTGTTTCAGCACAAGGGGTTAAAATTGATCCCAAGAGAGTGGAGGCAATCCAAAATTTGTCACTGCCTAGATCCAAGAAAGATGTCCAATCTTTTCTTCGCACTATCAACTTCATTCGCAGATTTATATCAATTTTTGCAGAAGTGACTAAGCACATTACCATCATGTTGAAGAAAGATTCTGAAATCAGATGGACTGAACAGGAAAAAGCTTATTTTCATGATATCAAAGAAGCAATCACTTCAGCTCCGGTTCTAATCAGTCCAGACTTTGAAAAAGAATTTTTCATATTTTCATTTGCTTCACATGACACTATTGCAGCTGTTCTTTTACAGAAAAATGATGATGGACAGGAGCAGCCTGTTGCCTTTTTTAGCCGAGTGCTCCGTGATACTAAGCTCAAGTATGAACCTATGGAAAAGCAGGCATATGCATTGATTAAAGCCTTGAAGGCATTCAGAATTTACATTCTCCAATCTAAGGTAATCGCTTATGTTCCCTCTAGTTCAGTCAAAGACGTTTTGGTTCAACCTGACATTGATGGCAAAAGGAGCAAGTGGGTAGCAAAGTAGATTTAGTTCAACACCGAAATCAAACCTGTCAAGCTGGTCAGAGGGAAAGGGCTTGCTCAGTTGTTGGATGAAGAGAATTGCAAAGCATTAAAGATTGATGATGAGAAAGAAGGTACAACAGATTTCCAGTTTGAAATTTCAGCAAATCAAATGAGTACAGATTTACAGGTAACATCCTATATCTCAGACTGTGAATGGTACAGGGATATTATTTGCTTTCTGCAAAATTTATCTTTTCCAGAGGGACTAACCAGAACTCAGGGAAGAGCTCTCAAGCTCAAAGCTACAAATTTCTGCATCAAAGATAACCTGTTGTTTTGGAAAGATCCTTTAGGGGTTCTCCTGAGATGTGTGACAAAAGAGGAGTCTGTCAAGATAATGACTGAATTTCATGACAGTATCTGTGGTGGACATCACTACTAGAAGACCACAGTCCATAAGATACTAAGAGCTGGCTATTACTGGCCTCGGATGTTTTCTGATGTACTTGCTTTTGTTAAAGCATGTGACAAGTGCCAAAGATTTCAAGGAAAGGAACAGCTGAAATATTTACCTTTGAAACCCATCACAGCCATTGGCCCATTCCAGCAATGGGGCCTGGACTTCATTGGAGAAATACATCCTTCATCAAGCAATCAGCACAAGTGGATATTGGTTGCCACAGATTATTTCATGAAATGGATTGAAGCCATTCCCACGAGAAATGCTAATCATAAGGTTATTATTGCCTTTCTGTTTAGTAATATCTTTTCAAGGTTTGGCTGTCCCAAGAAGCTGATTGCAGACAATGCTCATGCCTTTAATGATCGGCATTTGGTGAGTTTATGTGAAGAGATGGGGATCAAACTAGCTCATTCCACATCATATTACCCACAGGGAAACGGACTAGCTGAGTCTTCAAATAAAAGTTTGTCTCGTATCATCAAGAAATTGCTGGAGGAAAACAAGAAAAGTTGGGATAGCAAGTTAAAATTCACCTTGTGGGCTGACAGAGTGACCAGCAAAAAGTCTATTGGCACATCTCCATTTAAGCTAGTATATGGTACTGAAGCCATGTTCCCGGTCCAACTTGTGTTACCGGTGACTAGTTTCCTTGAAGAGGTCGGCTCTAAACCTGATGATCACACTAGGAGAGTTTCTCAATTGGTGGAGTTGCAGCAGGAGAGAGAGCATCTGATAGAAAAGTCTGAAAATCACCAAATGAAGGTAAAAAACAGTTCTGACAGGAAAACAAAAACGGGGATGTTCAAAACAGGTGATTTGGTTTTGAAGTGGGATGCAGCTAGGAAAAAGAAGGGACAGTATGGTAAGTTTGATGCTTTATGGACTGGTCCATACGTTATAGCAGAGGTATATCACAACAACACTTTTGACTTCATCATCTGGATGGAGAGATTCTTGCAGGTGGCCCATTTAATGGGCGGTTTTTGAAAATCTATTTCTCATAAAGGCCTCTGGCCTTTTTCATTGTAAATATTCATCATTTTTGTTGTTGTTTAGAGTCAGTTGTCAAAATAAACTCCATGCCCAATGGGAGTGCTAGATTAGATGTCAGTTTTATTTTCAAGGATCTTCTTTTTCCTGAGTGTTGTCATGAGTTTAATCTTTCGAAAGTAGAACTTCAGGGAGAGTATGCTGCTGTAGAAGATATCTCTCATCATGACCAGGATATTGATGATCTACAGGATGATGGACATAGTATAGATGCTTCAAACAGTTATACATCCACTACCTTAGATTCTTATCAAGATCATATTGCCTCCTTTGAAAAATTGAATTATGATGAGCAGATTGAAAGTTCAACAGGTGAAAGTATTAGAGCAACAATAGATGTTGAGAGCAGTCCACATCTTCCAGATTTGCAGACCAGGGAAAATTGCAATATCCATGTAGAACAAAATTTGCAGGGACTGCCTAATCTTCAGTTTGAAAACCAGAAATATATTCTTTCTCCTTATGAATATTCTATTTCAAATTATGATGAGCAACGAGGTGCGGACTTTCCAAATCTGTTTCATGATGTTATTGTTGATCCTGTTATTCAAGAAGCTTCATCTCTGTCATTAGGATCTTATCTTGATTCTCCTATATTCGACCAAGATCGTGATGAGAAAGGAAATGATAAGGTTTGTGAAGACTCATTTTTTTTATTCAAATTTCATCTAGCTTTTCTTTTCAGCCGAGAGATGATCAAAAGAGTACTGATGCTTGCCATAAATCTGTTGAAAATCTTTCTAGTCTTGATATATCCCGCAAAGATATGATTATTGGAAAGGAAATTGCTTGCTGTGTCAAGGCAGCATATCATCTTGATAAAACCAGATTACAGGAATATCAGCAGGAAGCAGTTGATTCTTTTGTTTGCAGAAATGAAAGTGATGTTGTTAAGGAAGATCTTCATGATACAAATGGTTATAATGAGAATTATATATCTGAAGATGCATCAGATCTTATCTCTGTTGCACATGCTTCCTTTGATGTGTATGAACAATCAGTTATAAAAGAGGATTGTTCCCAAATTTTTGAAGAAGTTTCTTATGACCTTTTTCCTCCTGTGATTCATGAGAAGGATTTGAAGATTGCCTTTCTTTCTTTACCAGATACAGAGGTTTTTTGTTCATGTATCTTTGATGAGTATGCTGCTGAAGAGCATATTCTACATTATGATCAAGAAATTGTTAATTCACATCACGATAGCCATGAGGATGCTATTAACATTGTATCAAATTCATTTATTAAAGATGACTGTCATGATGATTAGATTGTTTCTTTCGAAATCTTTATAGATGATGATCAGATTACTCCTTCTGGAAACCTTGAACATGTTGAGCATACTGGCATATTAGTAGAAGATAGTTTTAGATCTGCAGAAGATGAGGAGGACAGCCTATCATTTTCAGATTTGCAGGGATTTTTTGATTTTCAGCTAGAGAACAAGGTTCATGATCAAGAATGTGTTGATGCATCATATGTTATGAGCAGCCCACATCTTCCAGACTTGCTGAAAAAGATAGATTGCAGCAGAATTTTGCAGGAAGGACAGCAAAATGATTCAGATCAAAAATTCAGTTCATATGTTTCTTCAGCAGATCTCAAGCAGTCTACATACATTTAGTGAGTTTTGTGGAGGAAATGAAGAGCAGCTGCAACACAGTCAGTTGGAGCAGCAGCTCCAAAAGGTATTTCATTGTGATTTTGATGATCCTTTTGCTGACTATTTAAAGTCTATGAGCAGTATAGATATTAAAATTTTTCTGCCAAAAGAAGATTGTCTTTATCATTTGTTCAAACCTCTTTTCTGCGTGAAATGGTCTCCATTGTTTCTCGGATCAAGATCTAGCATGATGGCATTAAAAAAGTTCCTTACATGGCTTCATTGGAAGCATCACTTCATTTGATAAAAGGCATTACAATTGTTTAGTGTAGGGGTAGTAGAGAAATAAGCTCACCATACGAGCAGTTAAATCTTTTTCAGTTTTGCTCAGTTCATGAATAAGCAGAACAGGCTGCATGTAAGCTATAGGTGGGATACGGTTTGAAGAGGGATCAGTGTTAAAGACTTGATGACTCCATGCCCAATGCTAAGGCTACTGGAACTAATAGGTTCTTCGGAACCTCACTGGGAGGATTCCATCCCCGAGTAGGAGCCAGATGTTATCTCCCAAAAAGTGCATCATCATTTTGGGTGATAGAATGTGTTAATTTTTTATTTCTGTGAGTCTTGGATGTGCCAAATGTCAAGCTACATATCAGTCATCGAATTCCAATCCACATATCAATTCATAAATTGATATATAAATAAAACCCCCGCTGAGTCAAACCCCAAGACCGACTGCAGGTGTCCTGGGCGTGGTGAAAGTCTTTGCATTATGGAAAATCTGATTGATCGAAGATATCTGGCCTCTAATCATTGTCTTGATTCAAGCCATGGACAAAGTCACAAGCCAGGTCAACACATCAAACCGCGCCTATTGTCAGTTTCAGATGCCAGATCAATAACCTAGAGACCAGATGTACGCATATGAGGTTTGCAGATGCTATAATTAAGAACAGATCAAGATGTAAATGCCTCGAGTATAATTATGGATGCAGCATTAGCACGAGTCAAAGGAACTTCCCGAAAGTTAAGGAATTCAAAGAGAACTTCTAGGAACTTTTTGAAAGACAAGTAGCAGTTTATCCCAGATCTAAAGGGCAGAGTATCCCAACTTTCCAGAATTTCAGGAATCAATTGCCGCATCATCAAGATTGATTTTTATCTATATCAAATCAAGCCCAGAAGCCTTGGGAGGCTTAGCTCCACTTCACCAACTATCAGCACAAGAATGGGACCAGCATATTAACATTTCCTTATAATGAGGGATCATTCCCTATCATTTTGCAATTTATGTTCTAGTTACTATTTTTAGCTTAGCAGATCCATGTTTTGAGGATCTGAAGACTGTTTGTAAAGGCTATAAATCCTAAGAACTTAGACGGAGAGAGGGTTCAAGTTCGAATACATTTTGGGCTATGTACTTGACACTTTCTTGCTATATGAATCACAGTTTTCTTTGGTGATTAGATATCAGTCTGTCCACAGTTTCCATTATTCTACATTAGATTCTATTCAGTTCAGTTGTTCAGAACTGTCATCTTCTGATACAGCTCATGGATTAATTAGATCTTCATTATATTCTTGTATGACCCTACAGCTCTGTATTTGGTTATCTTGAATGTCTTTCTTCATACCTTGATTATTTACTGTAGCTGATATTTAATTTCTCGAAGCACTGGCTTATTTAGAGGCATGGCATGTTGTCTCACTGCTTAGTCTTCTCAGTTATCCCATTGATCCATACTTCGACTATTATAATTTCTTAAGTTACCAGGCATACTTAGCTATAACCACTAAGTAGTTTCCTGGAGTGTTAACAAATTGGCGCCGTTGCTGGAGAGTGAGTTGAGAAGATGAACTTCCTGGGAGATGACACAGATCTATTCCTTGATGATAGAAAAGGATTAGACACTTCACTCGTTATATATCTTCTATCTGGCGACTCCACAACATCATTCTGGCTCCGAAGAGATCCAGTACCAGAGCAAATTCACAAGGACCCCTGGTGTCTCCGGTATCAAATCCAAATTAGATTTTGAAGAAGGAGAAGAAAATCAAAGGTCAAGCTGTACAAGAAGGTAAATTTGATAACCCTTTGTCCCACTTTTTCAAACCTTTGGCTGCACCCTCCCCTACCTTTGTAAGCTCGACTGCTGTCACTTTCTCTGCTGTACCTAATACCACGGTCACCATGGCTGGAGTGGGAGGAGGTCTCACCAAGATGGAGCAGATATTAATTGCTAGATATGCACCTTTACAGCTGCCCCATCCACTGTCCCAGATGCCTACTAATGATTATCAGAAATATATTCCTAAATTTTTTGGGACAGGAGAGTGCACAGCAAAAGAGCATCTTGAAACATTTTATGCTTATGCTGAAAACATAAACATCGAAGCAGGAGATGTTTGGATGAGGATATTCGTACAGAGCTTGGATGGTGAAGCCCAGAAGTGGTTCAAAAAGCTACCTGCTGCCTCTATAGGAGACATCACTGCACTTGATGATGCCTTCTTGAAAGAGTGGGGTGACAGGAAAGATTATCTGCATTATATTACTGAGTTTGGAAATCTCAGGCGGAAAAATGGTGAGTCCATATCTAAATTTTCTAAAAGGTTTAATAAGCTGTATGATAGGATCCCAGAAGTCATCAAACCCTCTGAGACCTCTGCTCAGATTACTTATTCCGGAGCTTTCGATTATCAATTCTTTTTATTATTGAGAGAAAGAGAGCTTGAAACTCTTTTAGCTATGCAAGAAGCTGCTATCAAAGTTGAATCTAACTTGCTATCCTCTGAAAAATTAAAGGGGAATACTGATAGGAAGAAAAGAAGTGAAGAGGCTTCTACTTCCTCAAATTCTAATCAAAAAGTTGACAAGCTAGCAAAGATGATTGAAACCTTGACATATGAAATGTCAAAAATTAAGCTTGATGGTAAATCTCCTGCCAAGGGTAGAAATCAAAGTGACTACCTGAACAAAAACCAAAATCAGAATCAAAGTTGGAGGAGAAACAACCAGCAGGTTCAGCTTATGCAGAGAGAGAAGAATTCTGCTGATGAACAAAGGATTAGAGCACCATTCTAGAATGCTGTCCTTGATGAGGAAGATGAAGATGAAGTCCAAGAGTTAGAGGAAGATATCCATTGTGTTGAGGATGGAGATGAGCAGATTTTTCTGATAGAGTCTGACTATGAAGGGTCATTGTTCGATCAGCAGTTGAACCAGCTCTATGAAGATCAGTGTGTGTTACAGGCTGATGAACAGACAGGGTATAATTTGAGATAAAAAAAGACTCCCGAAAAATAGAGTACTCCAGCTCCTCCGAAGAAGACTGCTGCTCCTGCAAAGCAGCCAGCCAAAGATGTTCAGAAGGCACCCCAGTCCCAGCCAATGGTAAGAGCTCATTCTTCTGAACCTGAAAAATTTTCTTCTTCATTCAATTTAGAAACAGAAATTCAAAATCTTAAGATTCCAGTACCCCTTGTCGAATTGATGAAGAATGAAGTTTTCCGAAAAGATATTTGTAAAACCCTTGATCACAAATCTGTTTCTTTTTCTTCTGATACCATAAATCTGTCTGATGATAAGCCAAACATTGTCTTGGGCCCTATGATTGAAGACAGGGATGAAAGCTGCCCTCCTTTTTATATCTCTTTAAATATCCATGAAAATACCTTGCACAATTGCCTCCTAGATTCAGGTGCTTCCCATAACCTGATGTCCAAAACAGTCATGCATGGTTTAGGATTAGAGATCACCCGCAGTTACCATGATTTGTTCTCCTTCGACTCCAGGAAGGTGAAATGCCTCAGGTTGATAAAAGATCTTGCTGTTTCTCTGTCCTCAGCCCCAATGAAAACCATGGTCATGGATGTAGTAGTTGCTAATATCCCGCCCAAGTTTGGGTGCTTATTGTCTAGGTCATGGATGAAAAGACTAGGAGGAACCCTGCAAATGGACCTTTCCTATGCCACTATCCCAGTCTTTGGAGGACAAAATAAAAGGTTATACCATGAGTCCCAGCTCTCTTTCATCATCAGTGATGAAAAGAACCCAGCAAACCATCCAGAATATTCAGTGGACATGGGAATGGGCTCCTGTATTCTGCAGATTGATGATTCATTACCCGAATCATTGTCATTGAAAAAGCCTATGGTTCAGCCCATTGACATTAGTGAAGAAAGCGGGGTATGGACTATGTTTTTTGATGGATCATGCACCAAAGAGTCTGCTGGAGCAGGTATTGTCTTAATCTCTCCTTCAAAGGAGAAGACACAGCTATCATTCAAGTTGGATTTTCAGGTAACTAACAATATTGCTGAATACGAAGCCCTGCTGTTAGGGCTGAATTCTGCCAAAGAAATGAAGATCAAGAAGTTACATGTATTCGGAGATGCTGATATAATTGTCCAGCAGGTCAACAAATCATTCCAGGAAAAACATGTTAGGCTCAAGGCCTACAGAGACGAGGTACTCAGAATTATCCCTTCTTTTTCTGAGTTCAAAATAGCACATGTGCCCAGATTGATGAACGAAATGGCTGATTGTTTAGCTGTTTCAGCATGTGCTTTCATTCCTCCTCTGCCTCCTAAATTATCATATGAGATTCAAATGAAATATAGGCCATCATTGCCTGATAACATAAAATTTTGGAAATTTTTTGAGGATGATGTAGAGTTGACCAGATTTCTGAATGTCATAGATGAGTTTGCTAACCTCAAAATTGGTGAAGACAATTAAAATGAACAGGCTGCTGAAAAAACCAGATTTAAAAGCAAAATTGGGGCACATGAAATAGTTTAGCTTTATTCTAACAGAATTCCTAAGGGGTTGGTCCCCTTGGAGAAACTTTTTGACAGTAATGACGTGGCTATCAAGCTTGAAAAGTCAGAAGAAGAGTCTGATGTTTTCCCGCTGAATTTGTCAAGTGAATCAGATCCGAGGTTCGTAAATTTAGCTTCTCATTTAACAGAACAGCAGAAGTCTGAGTATGCTGGCCTGTTGAAAGAGTTCTACGACATCTTTGCATGGAAGTATTCAGATCTAAAGACATATGACATCGAGATCATTCAACACAAAATCCCACTGAACAAGGATACCACTCCTTTCCGACAGAGGCTGAGATCTTTCAGTCCAATGTTGCTGCCCACAATGGAAAAAGAAATCAGAAAGTTGCTTGAGGCTAAAATCATTATCCCACTTAGATACTCAGAGGGGATTGCAAATCTTGTCCCTGTGAGAAAAAAGAATGGTGAAATCAGACTCTGTGTCGATTTCAAAAACTTAAACAAGTGCTCTCGAAAGGACAATTATCCATTGCCCAAAATGGAGCACATCTTGCAGAAGGTTTCAGGAGCAAGTGTCATGTCTTTTATAGACGGTTTCTCGGGATACAATCAGATTGCTGTCCATCCTGAGGATAGAGAAAAGACAGCCTTCATGACTCCATGGGGCACATTCATGTACCAAAAGATGCCTTTTGGTCTCATGAATGTCAGGGCTACTTTGCAGCGGGCAATGGATATTGCCTTTGTCAGAGAAAAGGATAAATTTGTCCTTAGATATCTCGATGATATCACAGTATTCTCTCATAGTCATGATGATCATTTGCTGCATTTGAGAAAGGCATTCGAGAAGTGCAGAAAATATGGGATCTCATTGAATCCGAAGAAGTCATTTTTTGCACTGAAGGAAGGTAAACTGCTCGGTCACATTGTTTCAGCACAAGGGGTTAAAATTGATCCCAAGAGAGTGGAGGCTACCAAAATTTGTCACTTCCTAGATCCAAGAAAGATGTCCAATCTTTTCTTGGCACTATCAACTTCATTCGCAGATTTATATCAAATTTTGCAGAATTGACTAAGCACATTACCAGCATGTTGAAGAAATATTCTGAAATCAGATGGACTGAACAGGCAAAAGCTTCTTTTCATGATATCAAAGAAGCAATCACTTCAGCTCCGGTTCTAATCAGTCCAGACTTTGAAAAAGAATTTTTCATATTTTCATTTGCTTCACATGACACTATTGCAGCTGTTCTTTTACAGAAAAATGATGATGGACAGGAGCAGCCTGTTGCCTTTTTTAGCCGAGTGCTCCGTGATGCTGAGCTCAAGTATGAACCTATGGAAAAGCAGGCATATGCATTGATCAAAGCCTTGAAGGCATTCAGAATTTACATTCTCCAATCTAAGGTAATCGCTTATGTTCCCTCTAGTTCAGTCAAAGATGTTTTGGTTCATCCTGACATTGATGGCAAAAGGAGCAAGTGGGTAGAAAAGATGATTGAGTTCTGACACCGAAATCAAACCTGTCAAGCTGGTCAGAGGGCAAGGACTTGCTCGGTTGCTGGCTGAAGAGAATTGCAAAGCATTAAAGATTGATGATGAGAAAGAAGGTACAGCAGATTTCCAGTTTGAAATTTCAGTAAATCAAATGAGTACAGATTTACAGGTAACATCCTATATCTCAAACTGTGAATGGTACAGGGATATTATTTGCTTTCTGCAAAATTTATCTTTGCCAGAAGGACTAACCAGAACTCAGGGAAGAGCTCTCAAGCTCAAAGCTACAAATTTCAGCATCAAAGATAACCTGCTGTTTTGGAAATATCCTTTAGGGGTTCTCCTGAGATGTGTGACAAAAGAGGAGTCTGTCAAGATAATGACTGAATTTCATGACAGTATCTATGGTGGACATCACTACTGGAAGACCACAGTCCACAAGATACTAAGAGATGGCTATTACTGGCCTCGGATGTTTTCTGATGTACTTGCTTTTGTTAAAGCATGTGACAAGTGCCAAAGATTTCAAGGAAAGGAACAGCTGAAATCTTTACCTTTGAAACCCATCATAGCCATTGGCCCATTCCAGCAATGGGGCCTGGACTTCATTGGAGAAATACATCCTTCATCAAGCAATCAGCACAAGTGGATATTGGTTGCCACAGATTATTTCATGAAATGGATTGAAGCCATTCCCACGAGAAATGCTAATCATAAAGTTATTATTGACTTTCTGTTTAGTAATATCTTTTCAAGGTTTGGCTGTCCCAGGTGTTGAGTCCAAATTTGGTCCCTTTTTAACCACCTTTAATCACCTTTCTTCCCTTGTTTTACACTGCTTAGTATGCCAATCGGACTGAATTTATTCACCTTTATTCCCTAAATTGTCAAGGTAAGACTGATTATTGTTCTACCTTATTAATGCTTATTCTTGTGACAATTAAGGCTATCTATCTCTCGAAATTGTGCTAATATGTGTGATGTATGAAGATAATATGAGATGAGCAGAATGCAGGGGGATGAAGCCGAACAAGTCCAGGGACGAGGGATGGTCGTGACACAAAAGGGATCCTCAACCTGTCCATCATCGATTGGGGCACGTGACATTCCAGACAAGAGCCGGTCAGAGTAGCCATAACAGAATGTGCTATGATCGAGGGATCTCCAGTGTAGCTGCTCGAATATTATGGCGATCTGAGAAGATCACCACTTCTGGCCCAGTCAACAGTATTCTCGCACTTTCTATAATTGTATCATGCCACGTCTTGTAACAACCGGTGTTATTCAGGGTGCCTGAAGATCAGAGATCTTCATGGCTGCCCTTTGTAATAGGATTGGATGTTATCGCTTGTATGTATAAATGCAGAAGGATGTCTCGACCCAGGGAGGTTGGAAAATAGTTAATTCATTTGGTATTAACAGCGGGAGCAATCTGTAATAATCCTTCCTTTTTAATACAAAGAGTTACTGCTGGTTTAAGGGAGCTGTACATTGTTCATCCAGCGTCTCTGTGTGAAGGCTGGGCCCGCCTTCTGCAGAGATTGCTAAGTTAAGGTAGGATCTTTTAATTTGTGGTTGTGTGATGTTTCGTTAATCATATTTTATGTGTGTACAGCAGTGGTGTGTGTGATTTACAGCATTGCATTTTCCTAAGATCAATAACTGTAACAGTCGACTGAGTAGATAATCTTTATGCAATTTATTCAATAG
>LPNX011168019.1:0-15478 GCA_001517045.1 Pseudotsuga menziesii
GCTAATATTTTCTCATAGGTTTAGGAGTCATCGTCGTTCACCTTGATAGTGAGTTTTGAACTGCATGATTCTCTCTCCTCACTTTCTGGCCTTCCCATGATCAAATATGAACATGCCATCCACCCCTCCACGTTTAAACCTATAATCTTTTAACATGGAGAGCAAACCCGTCGCTTAAGCGACACTTAGGAAAAAAAATCGTCGCTTAAGCGACACTTGGAGGAAAACCGTCGCTTAAGCGACACTTAGGAGGATAGCACTTTTAGCGTCGTCGCTTAAGCGACGCTTATGCCCATTATTTCAAAAAAAATTTAATCTTTCTGATTTTTGGCACGGTTAAAATAAAAAATCCACGCGCCGTCGAAAAAAACCGTCGGATTTTGGATCAAAATCTAGTAGTGAATGAATCAACAGAAATAAAGAGCATAGAAAGTCAGGATGGCTCAGATATGAAGAGATCTGTTGATATCAACTCAAAACCTAACTAGGTCAGATGGTAGATCTGACTGAAATGATAAGAAGCTGGAGCTTGGATTCGGGCAAGTGTTCAAAGTCAAAGGAAGATCATATATGCTGAAGTTCTTCCCCAGTATGGTCGCCAAATTCGGAATGGTTCAGATCTAGAACAAATAAGTCACAACAAGGTTGATAAACTTCTCCTAGTATCTACAGACACCTAGAATACAATCTTCATAGATTTATGTGGTCTTTCACCTATGGCAAAGATCTCCAAGAAGATACCTGCAAAACACATCAAACACAAAAGATCAAAAGTAACAAAGTATTATCTATAGATCTATATTGGTGACTAAGGAATCCAATAATAAACATGCAATATTATACAAGACAAATTATATGGGAAGAAAATCAACTTTGCATTAATGAATAATGAAAGAGTTTACAACCCACACCTTAGTGTTGAATGCACTCCTTCACAAAACTGATGTCTTATCCCTGATAGCTCCAGATTGCTCTTCTATGCTCACTCTAATGAATCAGGCCAGAATGTCAAAATGGTAGCATGAATTTCTCTCCCTCAACCATGGGGTATGAGCCTGTTTTTATAGGCCTCAAATGGATAGAGATGGTTGAGATTTTGGTGGGTGAGGTGGATAAGAGATCCACAAAGGAGGGATTTCGAGCTCAACTGACCCAAGTGAATAGGGATAAGGCCTGCCACAAAGATTTTGATCTAGAAGCTTCATGAAGCTTCTCTTTTTCACTTTTTACCAATGGCACCGCTCCTATTCCTTGATGACGGAGCGATGCTAGGAAGAACTGCTCTTAAAACAAAGAGAAAAGGCGATGCCACCGCCTGTCTTCAACACAACTCAGGCGTTGTTGAAGAAGGTACCACTCCTAAGCTTAAGGGTAGAAGTGATGATGGTTTTTTATATGCAATATTGACATATGGATCAAGGATTTTTACTTCAAGATTTGGGAATGAGGGCAAACATGGATGCTTAGGATCTTATCACATGTTGGTGACAAGATTTGGGTGTAACATGTATCATGGTAGAATTATACTCATGCCTAAGAAATTCTATGAAATTATTATTAAATTTATGATGGGTCAATGTGCTGTAAGATTAGATTACTTCATGGTTCCCTCAATTCGAACATGCTAATCGAATCATCATGATAAAAGAAAAACAATTTCAAAAATAATATTTTTATAATCTATAAATGCTACTCATTTATTTTCACTTCTCAAACTTTCCTATCTTTATGATATTTTGTTAGTAACTAAAAACTTCATAATTTGATTGCTACAAGAGAGATTTTACTTGTACAAAGATCCATATTAATCCCGGATCTATAAAACACTGAGAGGGATCCAATTTTTTATGGTGTATTTTATTTTTTATTTTTACACATCCAAAAAAAATTACACCTCAAAATTTGATCCCTCTTGGTGCTTGATAGACCTGGTTTTAATTTTTTGTTTTATGAGCCCACATGGATTTTTTTAAATGTGTTTCATTTGGTTTTAAGTTTTTATTGTATGAGCCAACATGATTTTTTAATTACTTTTTACTTTTGACATAACGATAGAGTTAAGTGACAACATCTTCCCCATACCGGGTTGTAGAGCACATCACTCCTCTCGGATTAATTATCCAAAGTATTATATTTTTTATCCCTTTGTTGAATATAAATACTCAACTATAGCTTTGATAATATGTTTTCATTTTTTCTCTAGGGTGATGATGAGTTGATGTTAGGGTGCACTGTTTAGGCATGCATTGTGATGTCGTTGGTTTAAACCTTGATTAGCCTTTTTTACTACGCATGGGGCAAAGTGGATATGCCTGGATTTTATAGTGGCAGTAGACCAGAATTGACCCTATGTCACGTGAGTACTTGCCCAAACCGATTACTAATTCCTCAAATTCACCAAAAAAATAAATAAATATTTTCTTTTTTCTAGAAATAAATGATCATACATTTCCATTTTTATCATTTTTTCTTGAATTTCTTATAATTATGATTCAACCAACTTATATATTGTTAAATATTAGCATATTATTCATCAATGCATTTATGTAAGCCAACAAAACTATAATCCTCCCATAATTTGAGGGATTTTATAGATGTAATCTTCCATGTTCCAAATTGAATACTATGAGTGAGAATCAAAGTTGCTTCCTATAATATATTAGTTATATCAATCATAGTTGTTTCTCCACTACTCACATTCACATACACTATATCAATGATGATTATTAGTCCTTGATTTTAGGCTGGTGGGGACTCTAAGATTTGGTTTGCTTTTCTTTATTAAATGGCATGCAAACCCATGTTCTTTGAGCCAAAGTTTGCATTAAAGAATTTTTTTTTAGAGTTTTACGTAATTTTTCCTAACCAATCATATGATCACAATCACTTCATCCACCAAACAAAAAATTGGCCTCTTATTTGACTTCTTTTTGAGGCGGGGGCATATTCAATAGGAGGATGTGAAATGTTCTGTATGTTTCATTTGTTCAAATGAATTAATGGTATTGATGGCTTAAGCATTAGTTATCACTACTTGAAATATTTGAGTACTTAGTATTGCTTTAAACATTTGATTGCTTAGCATTAGTTAACATTATTTTTAAAGAGTCAGAGGTTCAATTCTTGAGTACTTAGCCCCTATGTAGTGAATGAGCAGACCTATGTTAGATTATAATACAATGAAAAGGTAAGAGTGTTGGTATAATCATTATCTTTATTGATCCTGGGGTGGTATGTGTAGGTGGGATCATCTTCGATCTTGGAGGAAATATAGTGTCTTCTTACTGTTAACTTTTCATATGCTTAGCTAAGACATCAGTATTTCATTTCATTTTTATAACAAAAGCATATACACAGGATCACTGAAAGAAACAACATCACAAGAAAAACACAGATTTATCCTGGGAAAACCCTAAAGGGAAAAACCCAGCAAAAGCTTCCTCAATATAGATGCCCCAAAAAGGTAAAAGATAAAACCAGCAAGGAGATCAAAAACCTGATCCTCCTCCTTCTCCAGCTACTTCTCTCCTCCACAAGTGAGTGTGTGTGTCTCAAATGAGGAGAGCTACACCTCTATTTGTATTCATCCGTTCACTTCAATTAACTCATCCGACATGTAGGCTCGAGTTACACATGTAGGCTCAAGTAACCACACTGGGGTGCTAATGACCCACCTTTACAATTAGAGGGGAAAACCTCATGACTCTTATTAGTTCTTCCGATTAGAAGCATCGGGGTACAAGATAATACAAGTGATTCTCCCGGTAGGACCATCGGGGACCACAAAAGATACATATATAATATTCTTCGAAGTTACAATATTTCAACACTCCCCCTTAACGAGAAGGGTATTCTACAACAACAACAAAAATAGTAGGAGAGGACATCATCAACATCATCAGGGTAAAACATCTATAAATCATTGAAAGCTTTTCAACATCATATAGTCTTCGTCTTCAATTTTCAATGACAACAACTCTTTGATCAGCATCAGCATCTTTTGACCTTTTGATCAACAACATCTTCAACACTTTGACCTTTTGATCAACAACACCTTCAACAACATCTTCAGTACTTTGACCTTTCGAACAACAACATCTTCAGGACTTAGACCTTTCAATCAGCAGCAACATCTTCAGCACTTTGACCTTTTGATCAGCAACATCTTCAGTGTTTTGACTTTTCAATCAACAACAATATCTTCAGCATTTTGATCAACAACATCTTCAGTACTT
The DNA here is from genome assembly GCA_001517045.1 of Pseudotsuga menziesii. Classification (NCBI taxonomy): domain Eukaryota; kingdom Viridiplantae; phylum Streptophyta; class Pinopsida; order Pinales; family Pinaceae; genus Pseudotsuga; species Pseudotsuga menziesii. The sequence goes on from LPNX011168019.1 coordinate 4,236, forward strand.
TGATCTTTCGATCAACAACAACATCTTAAACATTTTGATCAGCAACATCTTCAACACTTTGATCTTTCGATCAGCAACAACATCTTCAACATTTCGATCAGCAACATCTTCAGTACTTTGATCTTTCGATCAAAAACAACTTCTTCAGCATTTTGTTCTTTCGATCAGCAACCTGATTGGTAACATCGTGATCAACACCATAATCATACTTCAATTCTTGAATAGCATCATCATCATGATATTCTGATCTTTTGATCAGTACGTCGTCATCATCACATACTGATCATTTGATCAGTATGTTATCATCATCATACTCTGATCTTTCGATCAGTATATCATCGTCATACTCTGATCAGTACATCATCATCATGAAAACATCATTATCATCAAAACATCAACATCATCAAAACATCAAAATATCATCATCATCACACTCTGATCTTTCGATCAGTACATCATCATCATCATAAAAACATCAACATCATCAAAACATCAACATGATCCTTCCTTTCGGAATTACGGGATTTGGGTCTTTACGGAGTTACCAATGATCCTTCCTTTCGAAATTATGGGATTTAGGTCTTTACAGAGTTACTAATGATCCTTCCTTTTGGAATTACGGGATTTAGGTCTTTACGGAGTTACTAACGATCCTTCCTTTCGGAATTACATGATCAACACATTTTTGGAACTTAGACAATCCTTCCTATTGGAATTATGGGATCAACACATCTGTGGAACTCAGACAATCCTTCCTATTGGAATTATGGGATCAACACATCTGTGGAACTCAGACAATCCTTCCTATTGGAATTACGGGATCAATTCAATGATCCTTCCTTTCAGAATTATGGGATTTAGGTCTTTACGGAGTTACTAACAATCCTTCCTTTCGGAATTACGGGATCAACACAGATGTGGAACTCAGAAAATCCTTCCTATTGGTATTACGGGATCAACACATCTGTGGAACTGAGACAATCCTTCCTATTGAAATTACGGGATCAATTCAATGATCCTTCCTTTCAGAATTACGGTATTTAGGTCTTTACGGAGTTACTAACGATCCTTCCTTTTGGAATTACGGGATCAACACAGATGTGGAACTCAGACAATCCTTCCTATTGGAATTACGGGATCAATTCAATGATCCTTCCTTTCAGAATTACGGTATTTAGGTCTTTACGGAGTTACTAACGATCCTTCCTTTTGGAATTACGGGATCAACACAGATGTGGAACTCAGACAATCCTTCCTCTAGGAATTACGGGATCAACACACTTTCTCGAGTACCGAAGTCACCGTATCTGTTCTGAACCGAAGTTCAAGGATGATACAATCCTACCACCTTCTCGATGACCGAAGTTCACCGGATCCATTTTGAACCGAAGTCCAAGGATGATACAATCCTACCACCTTCTCGATGACCGAAGTTCATCGGATCCATTCCGAACCGAAGTTCAAGGATGATACAATCCTACCACATTCACAGGGACCGAGATCTCTGGATACATTTTGAACCGAGGTTCAGGGATGATGCAATCCTACCACTTTTATGGGGGCCAAGACCTCTGCATACATTTTGAACCGAGGTTCAGGGATGATGCAATCCACCACTTTCACGGGGGCCGAGACCTCTGGATACATTTTGAACCGAGGTTCAGGGATGATGCAATCCACCACTTTCACGGGGGCCGAGACCTCTGGATACATTTTGAACCGAGGTTCAGGGATGATGCAATCCACCACTTTCATGGGGGCCGAGACCTCCGGATACATTTTGACCCGAAGTTCAAGGATGATGCAATCCCACCACATTCACGGGGGCCAAGACCTCCGGATACATTTTGAACCGAAGTTCAAGGATGATGCAATCCCACCTCATTCACGAAGACCGAAGTTACCGGATCTATTTTGGACAGATGTCCCAGGATGATACAATCCCTCTTCATTCTCGAGGACTGAGGTCACCAAATCACTTTAGGGCAGATGCCCAGGGATGATACAATCCCACTACAACATCACTACTCCCCATTTCGAGGAAGGTTCTTCCGAACCTCACCAAGCTTGTCTCGAAAGTGTTCGAACTTTACTCGAGACAGAGGCTTTGTTAGCACATCAGCAACCAAACCATCATCATCTACATCTTCAGTATGTGAATACTGAACTATCACCATCTGTATCTCCAGTATGTGAATACTGAAAGCATCATCATCTATATCTTCAGTTTAGAAATACTGAAAGCATCATCATCTCTATATTCAATATAGAAATACGGAATCACCATCATCTGCATCTACAGTATGTAAATACTGAAACATCATCTATATATTCAGTATGGGAATACTGAAACATCATCATCTGTTTATTCAGTATAGAAATATAGAATCGCCGTCATCTGCATCTACAGTATGTAAATACTGAAATATCATCTATATCTTCAATATGGGAATACTTAAACATCATCATCTACATCTTATCTCGTATGTAGAAATACCAGATTTCTATGTGTTAAGACGGAACACAGGGTTCTCTGTCATCACAACTCTGGTTATCACATAGAATCATTGTAGTATCCATATTCAGTTCAAAGAGACCTGATATCAGCTTCCGAAGCCATATGGCTTCACAACTTAGTAGAGCAATCTACTATGTATCTTGCTTCAGCCATGCTACGAGAAACATTGGACTGTTTCCTGCTAAACCATGAACTCATAGCAAACCCCAAACAAAAGCATCTACCTAATGTGCTTTTCCTGTCTGAGATACTTCCAGCCCAATCTATATCTATGTAGCCATACAATCTATACTCATGGCTACCATCATAATATAAACCAAAGTCTATAGTCCCTTTCAGATATATCATCACATGTTTTGTAGTTACTAGGTGAACCCATCTTGGTTGAACAAGATATTGACTTAAGGTGTTCAAAGAAAAAAAATGTCTGGTCTGGTATTTGTTAAGTACATCAATGACCCAATGATCTGTCTGTAATGAGTCATATCCACTAACTCTGATGAGTCATCAGCTAAAAACTTCAGGTTGGAGTCCATGGGTGTGGCCATGACTTTACATTCCAACATATTGAATCTATTCAATATCTCTACCGCATACTTTCCCTGGTTGAGAAATATTTCTTCTAAACTTTGCCATACTTCCAGACCTAGGAAATAATGCAATAACCTAAGGTCTTTCATCTCAAATTCTTCTACTAGTTTCTTCTTGCTTTCCATGACTTGTTTCTCATTTCCTGTTAAGGATAAGTCATCCACATATAATAACAGGATGACAAATTCATCTTCTACAACCTTGAGATAAAGGTTAGGATCAGCTTTACTCTTGGTAAATCCCATGCTCGACAAGAAAATATCTATTCTTCCATACCAAGCTCTGGGAGCTTGCTTCAGGCCATAGAGGGCCTTCTTCAACTTGCATACGTGATTCCATATGGCTTCAACTTCAAATCCTCGCGACTATTTGATGAAAAAACTCTTTCTCAATCATACCATTAAGGAAGGCTTGTCTTTACTTCACCATGGAAGAAACTACCATGATAGTTCTGAAGGAAGTGTACCTTACTTCCTGGAGTAAGTGTCTCTTCAGACTTAATTCCCTTTTTTTGAAAGAAACCTCTGGCCACAAATATTGCTTTATACTTCTCGATACTTCCGTCAGCTGCATGCTCTATTTGGTATATCCATTTGGAGGATACAATACTCTTTCCTTCTGGTTTGGGAACTATATCCCATACATCATTCTAGTATTCTTTCATCATAACATCTTCCATGAGTTCGTCTTGTCAGATCATCAACATATCCTAGTCTTCTGCATTCAACTTTGAAGGTTGGAACCCACTTTACTCTTGGTAAAGTCTTGATCCATCAAGAAGCTGTCCATCATGTCGTACCGTGTCGAACTCAGATATCTTCTATAGTCACTCCCCCTGAAGTGGAGTATTATCTTCCTTCTTTATTCTGTACAGGTGGTTCTATGCTTGATATATACTGGTCAATAAAGTATGTCATGTCATAGTCTATTCTTTCTAAGGAAAATCACGAACCTTTCTTTGTACATTTGTTCTTGTAGATCCATATGGAGGATACTATGTACTTCCCTTTATGTCTCGAAATCATATCGTATACATCATTCCCTATGATCAACTGTTATTCTTTGATCATAGTTTCTTTTATAGCATTCTTTTCTTCATCTTGAGTTATCTCTCATATCCATGGTGGTCTTCATCCTTTGAGGTGGATCTACCGCTCTCTGAAGCTCTTTCTTCTGTCATGGTGTCTCTGACCCTGGGAGCTTCAAATTCATGTTTATTGAATTGTCATCACTTGTTCTTCGGAACAAGTCTCGTCCTTCTTTTCTTGTAGGAGGTTGTACAGGACCTTTCCTACAATTCAAATGCACCAGTTGCATGGTTAGAACTATTTCATAAAACATATGCATAACAACAAATTCTTATGCATCATGCAACTATTTAGCCAATACAACATTCATCCATATCTCACAGAAACTTTCTAGATGCCTTCCATCTCTACCATGACATCATTGAGATTGTGCACTAATCCAATATGTCAGCAAAGAGGTTTGATAAGTAGCACTGGAGAGTTGTATAGCTCCATGAGCTACTTACCCATCACATGCATATTAGTAGTATTAATGTAAACAATCTATCATTCATAACACATCAATTGAATACAATCAAATGTATAACAAAACAATATCATGAAATGGCAATTGAATACTTATATTTTATTTGTTTCGTGGGTAGACTCCATCTTGATCATTCTGCTTTATCATCTTCTTCATTCATGAAATCATCATTTCTTATCCAAATGATAAGATGAATAAGAGGTTCTTCAAGAATTGTGTTTTTCATATTCCTCATCGCTTGAGGGATCTTCTTTGAATGGTGAGACCTTGATCTTCAATTGCTCCCATCTTCTTCTTCTCTTCTTATTAGTTGAGCTGAAAGTAATCACTTACTTCTGGCATACATTCTTCACATGAATGAATCCCATGATCCTGGGAGGCCATTCAAGGTGGCTATCACCACTTCTGCATACTTCTTCTTCTACCGCTTCAAGTTGTTATGCATTCTGGATCTTCACATTCTTCAACTGTTTTCTCAAAGCCATCTTCTGATTTAAGTTCTTAGCTTGATCAAGGAATCAAACATCTTCGGTGTATTTAGGGAAGACACTTGTCGCATAAGTTGATCCGTGATTGAATCAACAATGATCTTCTTGGCCTTGATCAAGTTCTTCTTGTGTAAGGCTTTGAGGCTCATCTCCCTCTAGAACTAGAACCTCTCTACTCATGTAGGTGTCCAATTTATTTTCTTCAGAGAGATCAAATACTTCCATGCTTGGAATTTTTCAACTTCACCAAGTTTATCATCAAGCTGATGTGATAGATCACTTTGAAATGAGAACCTCAAATGCAAATAGCAAAATATTAGATCTTACCGATTTGAGCTGTCCGTCCTGCTTCCGGAGCTAACTGATCTAGGGTTTGTCAAAGAAACCTTAATTTTCAAAACTTGGAATCTTTTAGATATTATTATATATAAATATATATCTCTTCAAATGGAGCTGTCCAATGTACTCCTTTTCTGAAAACAGCGGAGGGAAGCTCCCGGAACATGAAGCCCTAGTTTTCCAATTTCTTCTGCAGAAATGCCTATTACTATTTATGTTATATCTCCGAAATTACTGCTCCTCTGTGTTTGAAATTTCGCACTGAGGTAAAATCGCATGTCCCTGATCCAAAACCAAAGGTTTCATTAGAATTTGTTTCACCAATTGGGATTTATGATCATTTTCCCAAGGTGACCTGTTACAGGACTGTTCAGAATAGTGAAGTTGTACGGCATGCCACGTGTCACTGGTTCATCTTCAGGTTCTGAAATTTGGACCAAAGAAAGTACATGCCGTTCTCTTTATGGAAATCTTCAGGAATTTAATTTGGACATCTGTATCCCACACTATAGCAATTCTCCCCAGGTGTCCTGTTTAGGGATGAATTATGGAAGAGGTTGGAACCCTAACTTGGAGGGATCATATCTCCCAGAATATAGATAATATGAGGCTGAATTTTGGACACCGTGTAAATCAGGATTTTATATTTGGCCTCTGCAATTTTGAACGCCTGGACCTTCACCAATCTCGGGATATAGCGAATGTACCAAAACTTAGAAGTTTTAGTATTTAGGGTTTTTCTGGCTTGGGGTCAAACTAGGGTTTGACTTTCCCGGAGTTTCACCCAACCAAAATTATTGATCCAGGTCTCTAAACTTTGATTTTCATGAGGAGAGAAATCCTATGCTAGGCTCACTCAAAAATTCTTCTCTTGCAAGCATCCCTAATTTCTTCCGGGGAGAGAGAGATGGCTATTTTTCCTTGTGAAAGCTGTCCTGTTCAGGTTAGCTATGATACCATGTTAACTTTTCATATGCTTAGCTAAGACATCAGCATTTCATTTCATTTTTATAACAAAAGCATATACACAGGATCACTGAAAGAAATAGCATCACAAGAACAACACAGATTTATACTAGGAAAACCCTAAAGGGAAAAACCCAACAAAAGCTTCTTGAATATAGATGCCCCAAAAAGGTAAAAGATAAAACCAGCAAGGAGATCAAAAACCTGATCCTCCTCCTTCTCCAGCTACTTCTCTCCTCCACAAGTGCGCTGCTCAAGTGAGTGTGTGTGTCTCAAATGAGGAGATCTACACCTCTATTTATATTCATCCGTTCACTTCAATTAACTCATCCGACATGTAGGCTCGAGTTAATCATGTAGGCTCAAGTTACACATGTAGGATCAAGTAACCACACTGGGGTGCTAATGACCCACCTTTACAATTAGAGGGGAAAACCTCATGACTGTTATTAGTTCTCCCTATTAGAAGCATTGGGGTACAAGATAATACAAGTGATTCTCCCGGTAGGACCATCGGGGACCACAAAAGATACATATAGAATATTCTTTGAAGTTACAATATTTCAACACTTACGCATGGGGCCTTGGTCAAAAAACCAACAACGAGGCTAAATGGCTTGTGCTTTACTTTGGAATGAATCTTCCAAAGCAACTCAACATCTCCGAAATCATTGTTCTATGAGATTCCAAGCAAGTAATTCATAAAATAAATAATGGCTTCAATTAAGGATTTGTCAAAATAAAAAGAATACAAGACCGTATTTGTCAAGTCACTGCTACAACACAAGTCTCCTACTTCCATATCCTTCGAGGTCACAATTTAGAGGTGGATAATTTGTCTAATTTAGGAGACAAGCTCAAAATTGGAACAAGCAAAGTGAAGGGCATCATAAAAAATTGTTGTTATGTTCCCTAAGTATGTTAATAACAAAAGGAAACAAAAGGGCCCTTTCCCTAGTGCCAACACTACCCTCATCAGCCATGTGACACATAAAGGAGACATGAAACCTTGTGAAAGGAATCCATCCACCACTTTTTGTCACTCTGTCAGCCAACAGGAATTCTGGTAGTCGGTTCACATTTATCAAGGAAAAGGCCATGTGAAGGAGTTAAATGCGAAACCTATACTAGGAAAAACGATTGGAATTTTCACACGATCCCAATTCGTCTTCCTAATAAAGCCTCCCAACGCTCATTCCAATCCCATCGCTCTTTTCATTTTTGCTCCATCAAGAGCTGGTAGCAATTCTATTAGTTAGAAGAAGGTTTACCCCAGTCTCGAAAGCATTGTTCCTAGAATTGAAGCAGGCTCTCACGGAACAGAAGAAGGGAACTCCAGCAAAGATAAAGAGCTTTACTCTATGCATATGTCGTTTCAAGCTTCTTTTGGGAATCTTGGTATAGTTTTTCCTCCTTTCAGTGCATAGAATTGGTCCAGCGCATAATTTCCCATTGAAGGTTCAAATTCCCTCTCATTGGAGGGCCTCAGTATCATAGGTACAATTTGCTTGCCTCAAGCAACAGGCCAAGTTGTATCCTTAGCTATGTCTTCATTTTGTAACGATATGGCTGACAATGAAGTTATACTTGAGGACATTCAGAACTCTCTCAAGGACATTAAGAAGCATCTCAGGTGGCTCTATTATATAGTCAACAAAAGTATAACCGAAGGCAGCAGAATAGCGGATTGGTTGTCCCGTCAGATATAAAATCAAGACACCTGGATTGAAGACAATCACTGAGATCTATATGATTTAATGGGCACACTAGGCTATATGAGGGATGACTTGCAAAAGTTAGTCAATATGAATCAAAGCAACCACATACATTAGTACCCTTCCAGAGATCAAGCAATGGAAGAAGCCTCGGTGATGCAAACTGTCAAAGACATAAAAGGGAAGTAGCAGGTGTGATTATGCTAAAATGGGTACTCTATGATTTTTTGTTATTTTGTTCTAGGTGTATATCTCGGTATCAACCCATCTAAGAGATTTAAATTTTTTATATGACATAGTTGCAAATTTAGGACTTTAGTAATCTGCTCGAACGATTATGTAATTTTGGGTTCCACAGTATTCTTGGAAGGTCTTAGACTCCCTATTTTTGTATGTCTGGTTAGCCACAAACTTTTAATTAACATAACATCTTCAAGGTTTGTTTTTAAAAAATAAAACATTATTTTGAAACATTTGATGTTCCATATTTTTTATTTATAATGTTAGCCAACATCTCGCCCTAGTAGATGTACAAGGTAGATGCACCACCTTGTAGATTAAAAAACATTACCTTGTAGGTAATATGTGGCAGCGCACTGCCTTATAGGTCCAAAGATGCCGCACATACATGGAATGAAGCTGCCACATGTTTTCATGCCACTCTCACCACAATTGTCCACCTAACATGGCACATGACACATGTTGTTTTCTCGTGCCTCAATCTCCACCACCTCGGCCTTCAGAGTCGGTTGTATAAGCTATTCTGATTGTGGCAACCATTTCATCTCTGCCTTTGTTGAAGCCTGAGCCAACCGATAATTTTCTATAGAAACTTACGAACTTTGGCAACTAGAATGGACTGGGTAGTGTCAAAGAAACCCTACATCCCTTTCAAGCACTTGAGGAAAAGGATTCCCCACACCCCACCATGCGCATTTAGGATGACCTTGTGAACCCAATTTTTCATCTCTTGGGTGTCCCTATTACAAATGAGGTAGCCATTTTCATCCCTCTTCCCGTAGGTACCTAGCAGATACCACATTCTAGTTGAGTCTATTGTAGGGAACCATCTTGCTCTTTCAATATGAATTTGAGCATATAAGGGCTCACCTTGCAGTAGAAGATATTGTTTGGAACTATTTTTTGATAAAACGTGAGAAAATATCAGTGTAGAAACTATAATCTGTAAGATCTTGAACCATATTCTTGGTGCTAGGCGTTTCTTGCAGGCTTTACATTCTTGCTTCACATTTGGAAGCATATAAAAAGCATGAGAACTTTCACTTGAGCCTGGACAATCCTCAATATAAAGAAACTTATTCTAGATACAATAAATTCCCTTATAATGTACATTCATCCTGGAGCCTAATATTACCTACATGATTTCCTTGGGTTGAAGATTTTGATGGATGCATCGAGCCATGATTCTGTTACTGACAAGTACAAAGATTGTGGATTTCCAACAAATGAGGTGAAAATAATAGAATCTATGGCCTACAATAGTCTAGGACCACAATGCTTCCCAAGTCCAAAAGAAGAGCTATCTACAAATATGACTAAGAATTAGAAGGTAGACAGAGCAGAGCTGATAAGCTCACTTACACAAGGAATGGCCAAACCAATTCAATTGATTAATGTGAAACGATTACAATATATAGATGTAGCTTAACATAACAAACCAACAACTAGATACATAAGAAGTGGATCTAAAACCTCTTCATACTAAATATAGAAAGGACACATCAACCCTAAATCTAGATACTCAACAAGCATTTCTACATTATTCCAACATACCCCCTTAATGTAGAAATGGATTTTCTACAATGCCTAATTTCTGTCTAAGGATCTCAAAGTGAATCTTGCCAACAGGGTTGGTAAATATGTCAATGACATTATCACTTATGTTACAATAAATAAGTTTAATTTCCTTAGACTCAATCTTTTCTTTGATAAAATGATGTTGTAATTTAATGTGTTTTTTTCTTGCATGATAAACAGGGTTGTGTGCCAATTTGACTGCACTTTGATTATCACAATGTACTTTTGTGGGTTCTGTTTTCTTTTCTCCAATGTCTTCAAGAATCCGCCTCAACCAGACAGCTTCACATGTTGCACTAGACATGGCTTTGTATTCAGCTTCTGTGGATGATAGAGAAAAAGTTGGTTGTTTCTTGCTGCTCCATGATATGACTCCGAATCCAACGTTGAATGCATATCCTGTAGCAGATCTTCTGTCATCTGGATTTCCTTCCCAATCACAATCAGAAAAACCTACCAATTGAACATCAAACTTATCAGTGTATAAAAGACCAAAGTTCATTTCCCCTTTAAGATATCTAAGGACTTTCTTTGCTCCTATCCAATGGTTCTCATTTGGTTTAGCCATAAAGTGGCTCAAAATGCTGACTGCATATGATATATTTGGCCTTGTGGTAGTGAGATAATTCAGGATCCCCACCAACTGTCGATACAAAGTACCATCTGCATCCTTTGATCCATCTTGACTGCATAATTTCACATTATGTTCTAAAGGAATTGCGGATACGTGTCAATCACTCATATTAAATCTATTCAGTATTTCCCTCACATACTTACTTTGAGTGATCATTATTTTTCCAGCTTCTCTCTGTTACCACCTAAGTTGTACTTAGTGGTTTTTATCAAGTGAGCCCGGTGAATCGGACAGGGTTAACTTGTTCGGACTTCAAAAAGACCTTTGGAAGTACTTCTGGGAAGTACTTGTTGTATTATATCACATGTTCATACCCCATGGGGGAATTGTAATAAATGTTCTAGCATGATAGTGTCTGTAAAAGACTCGGTCTCTTAGACTTCATTTGTCAATCCGATTAGCCCAAGGTGTTTTTTCCCTTGGTTATTATTGGTTGTTGAATAAACGACTGATAATTTCTGAGTTTTTCACTCCATACCTCCAAAGTTGGGGTGTTCGGCTTGGCATTTGCGCCTATTAAGGTTATTAGAGTCTATGTGTCAATGTATAAACATGATAGACATAATTTTTGAGTCATATGAACATGTCTAAGTCCCCCTAGGTGTTTTTCAATTTTTCAA
>LPNX011168019.1:20938-81582 GCA_001517045.1 Pseudotsuga menziesii
TTAGTCATGTAGGTGCTCATTTTAAAGCTAAGAGCACCATGTAAAGCCATGGACCCACTATTTCCTAAGTTTTGAGTGATCTTCCATCACTCAGGTCAGAAAGCCCCAAAAATCAATTATTGATTATTTTAATTAATAAATTGATGAATAATGGAGCAAATCCAAAATCAATGGATTCTCAATCGATTTGACTGAAATCAATCAGATCTGGAGCAGATTGACTGGATCTGACAAATCCTTGACTGAAGGAGGGGATCAAATCAGATCCAGAGTTGATCTACATTGGTATTGATGGGGAATTGTGCCCTCCCTCTCTCCTCAACACGTTTTGGCTCTCCTGGATGCTCTGTGGGCCGATGTGTTAGTGTATGGGTTGATGTGTCAGCTAGATCAGGCCCCCGGTTGACAAGTAAGCTCAGTTCAGCCTCAGTTCGGCATGGATGGACTCTCCATCAGTTGATTTCACTTGATTCCATGAGTAATTGCACCCCCCTGGGCTAGATGGTCTGCAAATTGTATATATCCAGGCACAACCTTCTCTTCCAAGCTAGTTAGAACTAGGATTGAGGTGCTATTGCTCTTGTACTGTATTGTTTTTTCATTGTAGAATAAAGAAGCTTTGGAGGCAAGATCTATGGTGTAATGCTCTTCATGTGTGGATGTTGATTGTCAAATGCTTATGAGGTATAATCTGCTTTTGTTTATCATTGCTTTGCTGGTTAATTGTTGGCCTTGAAAGAGAGAGCTCCCTCCTGTTAGGGTAAGAGTTTATTCTAGTTTGATTTATGCTCTTACTGCTGCTTGTTCCAGATCTATTGGATTTGTATGTATTTTAAGTTTAATTGCATGCTTTCCAATCATCTCTTTCGGCAGCACCTATGTTTTAACCATCTGTTTGTGCAAGGATTTTTAAGTTGCAGGTGATCTCGCTGGTAGAAGAGGTTGAGCTGGTTTGAATCTTCCTCATATTCAGTATCTTAAGAATGGCATAGTCCCTCGGTGTTCCACCAAAGCAGAATCCAAAGCCCAACATTCCCAGGCTTCAAACACTCTTTCTCTCTCTTCCTCCTTTAAAAACTATTAAATTTTCCTCAAACTGGTTACTTTAAAGGCTTCTTATTAATCTGATCTATCTCATCAAGAAAAACACACATAGATCTTATCAGTAAGATCCCTCCTTTATTCTAGATCTTAGTTCTGTTTTGTTCATAAAGTTCAAATTCAAGAGATCTAGCTAAAAGTACCTTAGTTTCGCAAGTAATTTAGTGAAAATTCATAGCTTGCTGTTAAGGTAGTTTCTTTTGCTGTTCGATAATTTAAATATTCTGCAATATCAGTGCTTTTAATTGGCTGCACAAACAGCAATCCAAGATCCCAAGGAAAGCTTGCTTTCCTTGGTTCCTTTTTCGTCGGTTTAGCTAGTTTAATTTCATTATTCTTTGAGATAAAGTAGGATGACCCAAAGGTACTCTTAAAGTGATTTTGGGAATTTTTTATTCTAACTCGCTCGCTGTCATTTAGCAGGTCTGACAGAGAAGAAAGGAAGTTGCTGTCCAAAGTGGCTTTTGGAGCGCTCAAATCCCCCCAGGGGTCTCTCTTTTGTCACATAATTTGTAAATTTTTTGTATAAACTGTAATATCTTGGTTTCAGCCTGTATAAGGACCAAGAAAGCTCTGTTTTATCAGTGCTTTGATATTGTAACCTCTATAATAAAATCATCCTTTGAATAGGCTCTTTCGAGCCCATTCTCCATCCCCCCTGGGGGGATTCACGTCGGTGCCATTTTCGTCGTTCTCTACTTATTTCCTTTTACTAGTATTGATCTGATTTGTAGGGTAGTATATTTGATATTGTTGTTAATTCCATATTCCATATCTTACTTTCAAAAGTAATCATAATACTTACCCCACGATTTCTCGAGTGACCCGAAAGGGGAAAGAGATTCGTGGTAGGATTAATTAGAAAACCAGATTTGTATAGTTGTTTTATTTTTTCTATCATTTGTTTATCAACAGATTTAAAATTAACCCCTCCTCGATTCCTCGATTGAGATCCACTTGGATCGAAAGAGGTTCTTGGAGGCTTTTCTTTTAAACAATAACACATCTCTTAAAAACTTATTAAAATTTACAAGACTCCAGTGTGTATGCTCTGCACTTGGCTGCGGTTCGTCCGATCAGTCAAGCTGTATCAAAAGCACTTGGGTGACTAGCATAATTAGGACTCACCCTCCCCAATTAACAAACCATCTGGTGAAAATCCAACACCTCGATCAAACCTTTATGGTGGCAAAATACCCAAAGGAAGCGGGAACCTACTGAAAAGTGACCTCGGGGCGCCGATCTCTGTCACACCCTAATGGGTGCGTTACAAACATAGCCCCAGAGACTCCATTTCAACCCACATATTCCTTGTGGGTAGCCATATAGGTTTTGTTTTGGACATACTCCAAGTACTCTCGGGTATATCTGGAGTCCCCCTTTTAGCCTAATTTAATCAATCCATACTTCAATTTTAACTTAAAACATACCAAGATGCAATCGCAAAACATTCACTCCAAGCACATGCAAGCACATTGATCTCTTTGATTTGACTCCATTATTAAGGCACTGGTCATTTTTGCTTCATATATATATATTGTTTATCAGCTTTGTGCTTTTGTGTGTTATTTTCGTATCTTGTCATCTTCAATTGTTTATAGTTAAAATATTTGAACTCCTAAGTAATTGATTCAGTTTAACATCACCACACTAAGAAATCACCCTTAGTAACTTAATAGGGTCTACCCCCTTGGCTCCATTAGGAGTTGAGCCTAAACGGAGGAGTCAAGAACAAGGTGACAGCCTTGACTCGAGACTTGCCCCCAAGGACACACCGAGTGGCTTGAAGATTTCTGCCACATGATCCAGGTGTGTGAAAAGGTGGCAACACTCTCTAAACTTCAAGTCCCAAACAATAGTGTAATTCTCCAAGGTCTTTCATTTCAAACTCTTGTGATAGTTGATTTTTATTTTTGTAATCAACTTACATGCATTTCCTGTAATGATTAGATCATCTACATATAAAGATATTAAACATATATTTGTTTCCTTATCTTTCTTCATGTAAAGCTTACGATCATTTTTTCTTTTAACTAAACCTTTCTGATTAAAGAAGGTATCAATCTTTATGTACCATGACCTAGGAGCCTGTTTTAATCCATAGATAGATTTCTTTAGTTTACATACAAGATGTTCCTGTCCTTTCTGTACAAAGCCTTCAAGCTGTACTAAGTAGTCTTATTCTTTTAAAACACCATTTAGGAAAGAAGATTTTACATCTAATTGATGGATTTTCCATTTATGTGTCGTGGCTAATGCAACCGGAATTCTAATTGTGTTTAGTTTTGCTACTGGTGCAAAAGTATCTTCAAAGTCAATTCCCTCCTTTTGTGTATAGCCTTTTGCTACTAGTCTTGCTTTAAATATTTCTATGCTACCATCTGATTTAAGCTTATATTTAAACAACCATTTACAACGTATCAGTGTCTTAGCCTCTGGTAACTCAGTCAATTCCAAAGTCTAATTTTTCATAATTGAGTTATATTCTTCATTCATTGCTTCAACCCATTCTACTTTATCTTTGGCCTGTTTGTAATTCATTGGTTCACTGATATTCATTATATTAGACATTAGAGCGTAATCATTGTACCTTGGAGGGGGACAAATCTGTCTTGTTGACCTTCTTAGCATTAAATTACCTGCAGGGGTTCCATCCATAATCCTTCTGCTTTTTGTTGTGTCTTCCTCTGAACTTGTAGAAGTACTCGTTCTACTTTTGCTACTTTCACTGCTGCTTCTGCTGCTTTCACTGCTGCTGCTACTATTCTGTTCCTCCTGCTTCTCTTGTGGCTCTTCCACTTCCTGCTCCTTAAATATTGAGTTTAAATTGACATATTCATCATTGTTAGTCAGGCTATGCCCTTGTTCTGTTTTGTTACTTGTATCTGTATGTTCATGGAACACCTCATCTCTACTATCAATTAATTTATGAGTGCTAGGATGAAACAACTTATATGATTTGTGATCATTGCAATACCCAACAAAGACACATTCAAGTGATTTAGCATCTAGTTTCCTCTTATCATCTTTTGGTATGTGGGCAAATGCTTTACAACCAAAGATTCGTAGATGCTTAACTTGTGGTTTATATCCATTGAAAACCTCAAATGGTGTTTGAAATTCTAATTTCTTTGTCGTACTGATATTTTTCAAATATACAACAGTATTCATAGATTCTGCCCAAAAACCATTTGAAATTTTCTTACCTTGTAGCATGCTGCGTGCACATTCAACTAGTGTTCTGTTCTTTCGTTCTGCTATCCCATTTTGATAAGGAGTGTGTGATACTGTAAACTGTTGTTGGATTCCATTCTCCTTACAATATTTCTTGAAAGCTCCAGACACGTACTCACCACCATTATCGGATCTGCGAATTTTAATGCATTTTATGTCTTCTTTTCAATCATGGTTCTGAACTCCTTGAAGTATTCAAATACAACTCCTTTCGTCCTTATGAAGTACACCCATGTGTATCTAGATCTATCATCAATAAATGTCAGAAAAGAAGATAC
The DNA here is from genome assembly GCA_001517045.1 of Pseudotsuga menziesii. NCBI lineage: Eukaryota > Viridiplantae > Streptophyta > Pinopsida > Pinales > Pinaceae > Pseudotsuga > Pseudotsuga menziesii. The sequence goes on from LPNX011168019.1 coordinate 25,552, forward strand.
ACCTTCTAAAGATCTAGTTTGCATAGGTCCACATAGGTCTTTATGAATTAATTCAAGCAGATCAGTTTGCCTCTTTTCTTGATATAATGGGAATTCATTTCGATGATGTTTACCAAGTGCACATGCACTACATTCTAAATGTTCATTCTTTATTACAGGCAGACCTTCAACCATAATTTTTTTTTGAAGTAATACAAGATCATGGTGGTTAATATGGCCATACCTCTGGTGCCAAATTTCCTCTGTGGTGATTACGGTGGATGCAAGTGACTGATGACCGTCTTTGCTCACATCCAGCTTGTACATTCCTCCACATCTTGCACCTGTAGCAAGAATATTGAAGTGGTTTCGAATGTCTTTGATATGGCACTGGTACTTGCCAAACTCTACCTTCAGATCATTCTCGATTATGGTTGAAACAGATATTAAATTTTTCTTAATGCCAGGCACATACATGACATTATGAATCTGTCTCAATTGGCCATTAGATAATTTTACTTTTATTATTCCATAACCCTGCACTTGGTGTGACCTATTATCTCCTAAATAGATATGAGTGCCATCATGTTTCTCATTGTATTCATCGAACCATTCTCTCGTACAAGACATGTGTAGATGCACCTGAATCTATGAACCATGCATTCTCATCGCCCGTCTCAACAGATAGAGCATCTTCAAAAATAAATAATCTCATAATTTTAAAATCATTAATTTCAGGGGTGTCTGTATTTGAAAATTTTCCATTGTGAATTCCATTGTAGTTTCAATTTCTATAGAATTTCTTCTGATAATTATTTCTATTGAGGTGTCTTGGTTTTCCCCAATGATGACCATCTACACTATTTCTACCAGAATCAATTTGAGCCATAACTTTGTGTTTTTGATGAAATCTGCCTCTGTCTCCATTCCATGGTCTGCTCCATGGTTTTCCTCTGTGTGAATATTGACCTCTTGCCATCAGTGTTAGGTTTGAACCTCTAGCATCCAGATCATAGTTCTTCATTCGTTCTTCTTCTTGAATTAGAATCCTTGTAAGTTCTTCAAAATTTGGGGGTTTTTCTCTTGCTACAAGTGCTGAAATAAACACTTTGTAGTATGGCAGTAAGCCTTTTAGAGTTACTGTTACTAAATCATAACTTTCAACAACTTCACCTATGTCACCGAATTTATCATTGAGTTCTTTAATGCGAGAAATAAATTTGGTTACCCCTTCATTAGCCTCCATCTTGATTGACAACAATTTGGTTTTGAGAAACAAAACCCGATTTGCATCAGTTGTTTGATACAGGCCTTTGAGCGTGTCCCATGTTGCCTTAGATGTCGTACAGTTTTTTGATATGCAGAATGATGTTATCTTTGATAGACATCATCAATGTCAGTTTTGCTTTCAGTTCCTGCTTATTCCAGCTCGAAAGCAATGTGGCAGTTGCAGGCCTCGGCTCATCACCGGTCACAATTGACCATGCATTAGTGTATTCACAGTCATCATCTTAAATTTACAATTTACGTAGTTTTCACCATTTAGTTTGGATGCTTCATTGATATACATATCAACAAGAGGTGGATTTTCCATTTTACCTTGATTCGGCTGATCTGAAGAGCTGATCTTTATAAACCAGAGAAGAAAATTTGAGAACCGCACCTATGAAAAAAGGAACAACGTTTCTGAGGGCGGTTCCCGATATCGAGGTAAGAGATGGCTTGAGGACCGCTCTTCCACTTCACCACTTCAGCGTTGCCACCACTCTTCTCCTTCAGTGGACAAGCGGTACCACCGCTCTTCTTTTGCAAAATTGGTGGAGGCACCACTCCTACCCTTTAGCATATAAGCGACAGAGAGAAAACAAATTTACGGGAGAACACAAAAAACAGCCTTTCGGCTCACCTCCACGTTGATCGGAAAAAAATTTCACAACTTGCAGTGATTTGCTACTGCACCGGCGATCTTCCTCTACGTGCTCCACTTCCTCACAGAGTAGCAATTTCCACGCTCTTGACTCACACACACTGATGCTTCTTTGTAGTGATCTCCACGTTGGAAAATCTCCACAACGATCTCGAAGCTTCTATGCTTCTGGATTTTCACAGGCTCTTCCACGGACGATTTCCATGGTGATTCACATCCTGCGATCTACTAATGTAGCAATCAGTGCAAACTTTCACGGCAGCCATGGCCAGGTATTGCTGCTTCAATGGAATAAATCATAGTGGTCTTCACGTGCAGATGCAAGGAGGAGGAAATCTACAATACTTTAGCCTGCATGATCTTCCACGTGGGCTGCGATCTTCTTGAGGTGGTTTCACAATTCAAAAAAATACTTCCTCGATCTGCTTTAGCCTCCACGATCTGCTTCACCTTTCACGATGATCACGGTTTCTAGACGGGAAAAAAAATTGGACTTTGATTCCACGGAAGTGATTCTTCTCTCTCTGGGCTCTCTATCTCCATGCTGATGTTTCCTTGCAGCTGCACGTTGATGAACGCTCACCAGGAAGCCTTCATGCACAACCTTTAATTAACTCACGCTATGCTTCTATTTCAATACTCTGATTACAATACTGCTCTCCTTCAATACTTACTCACGGCAGGAAACAAACAACAATGGTGAACAAAAAAAATTTAACTTCTCACTCACAGCCCAGCATTCACCCAAGCTCTGATACCAACTAAGAATTAGAAGGCAGACATAGTAGAGTTGATAAGCTCTCTTACACAAGGAATGGTCAAACCAATTCAATTGATTAATGTGAAATGATTACAATATATAGATGTAGCTCAACATAACAAACCAATAGCTAGATCCATAAGAAGTGGATCTGAAACCTCTTCATACTAAATATAGAAAGGACACATCAACCCTAAACTTAGATACTCAACAAGCATTTCTACATTATTCCGACAATATGTATGGAAAAGCTGAACAAATTGTGTAAGAATTTACTTCATGTTATTTTTATAGCTTCGACAATAATGGACTTACTAAACATGCCACAACTGAAATGAAAATCACATTCCTTTTCTATTCCTAACTACCAAAACAATTAACGTCTACATTATTTTATATCAAAGATAAACATGTGATTGTTCTATGGATTAAAAAAAATCCATAAAAGGGCAATTGTATTTGCATTGTATCAACGATTGCAACTCAAGTCTTTTTCACACATTATGGAGGGTTTGTGCAGGAATCAAAGATGACATTGGCCATTTGACTTTGAAGCAACAAGCAAAGATGAGAGTTAAAAATGTTGTTGCCTAAAACACATTTGGACATGAGTAAGTCTCTCAACGCGTTGTGTGTTTTTGAGTGTTTCTGAGGGAAACTTATGAGTTGAGAATCTACTGTCACCTTGGTTCTAAATTTCTCTCTTTAGACCGCAACTCTCCCTTTAGACCACAACTCCTAAACCCTTTAGACCACATCTCCTAAAGGCCCTTCCTAAAGACTTCCTAAAGACCAGGGGGTTGAAGAATGTTTCCTAAAGGCCAAGGGGATTGAAGAATGTTTTCTGGGAGTTGTAAATTACAAAAATGACAATTAGCATGAGTGAGTTGATGATTTAGGAAAATTATTTCAAAATGATTATTGCGACTCCATCGCCCAAATAGAGATGACACTGGTCATTTTGATTATTTGATTGTTTCTCTCTTGTATACATTATATTGTATACATTACTATTACTTCCATCACCCAAATAGAGATGATACTGGTCATTTTGATTATTTGATTGTTTCTCTCTTGTATACATTATCTTGTATACATCACTATTACTGGTTAATTGTTAAAGGGTTTGCTACTATTATTGGTTAATTGTTAAAGGTTTGCTTAACATGAAATGAAGTTGGTTTCCCATCTACATTGAGGGATTAAATAAGGGTAACCATGAGTTCTTAGGCTGCAAAAATTGACAAAAAATTTACTAGATGAACGAAAGTTGCATCAATAGGTCCAGAAATAAGGATCTTGGAAATATCATTTCCATATTGGGTCAAGATAACATCCACCAAGTGTGAATAATGAGTGCTAAGGATCTTGGCAATATCATTTTCATAGTCAAGAAAACATCCACCAAGTGTGAAGAATGAGTGCTAAGGATCTTGGCAATATCATTTTCATATTGGGTCAATATAACATCCACCAAGCATGAAGAATGAGTGCTTAGGAGTGTCGTCCATCATGATACTCTTCTTACAGAGTGCTAAAATATCCATCTTAAATAATCTATCTACCAAAAAAAAAAATATGCAGCCATTACCATTATTCTTTGTTGAGAATAATCAAACTTAATCATGTAAAGATTTTTTGGGAGACTCTTATCGTTCATGTCCATGAGACCCAATAGAGGGGTTTTCTCTGAAATTGTTCATCCTTTTGCTTTGGTTCCCTGTAGCCTATGCACTTACATTGTTTCCTGGTCGCTTGGGTTGTGGCTTAGTTTCCTTGGGCTGCCATACTAGTGGAAAACGTCCATAGTTTGTGTCTCATATATATATATATATATATATATATATATATGGTTTTGGATACATAGGTGGAGGAACCAAAAACTACAAAAAAAAATAAAAGTTGTCTACTCATAAAATAATGTAAGGTGAGTTTAATCCCCTACCTTCACTCTTGCCTATGGTGTTTCTTTTTTTGCCTTTGGTACTGAAGGTGGTGCCTTTTCCTTCATCTATGTTCTTGATGATGGTGGTGGTTGTTGGGTATATGTTATATTATTTGCATGAGGGGAGGTGCGCATGTCAGCGTTGCAGCTCAACGATCCCAAAGGCACCTTCGATGGAAATGGCCGTTAGGCCGTTTCCGATGCGAGCGCAGCGAGCAATTTTTTTTGGCTATTTATAAATTTTATGGCTATTTATAACTGTTTGTGGATATTTTTAGAATTTGTCTAAAAATATGTAACTTAATCCTGGTTAAGGGATTGGAGTCTTTTTCTAATCCGGGTTAATGGATTAGGGTATTTGGATGTTGCGGAATACCTATATTTTGTATTGTGAGGATCTCAAAATATAATGAAGAGAAAATAGGAGGTGTGGCTCCAAGGTTTTCTGGTTTTCCCGGTTAAGGGTTTTCAGGGTAAATTTCTGTGTTTATGTGTGAATGATGTGTTGTGATCTCTATTTTGCTTAAAATAATCTATATGCTTTGCTTCTCTGCACAAGTTTAAAACTTACAGTGGTTCTATTGCGACCAAGATTTTGCAGTGCTGGAATGTTGGTGGGTTGATCTTGGATTGTTGGTGGATCGAGTTTACAGTCTTGAAAGGGAGAAGGAACCAAGTGTGGTAACATAACACAATAACAAGTATCTATGCAAAGTCAAGTACGAGAGAACAAATAACAACAAGAGACTAATGGCACCTGAGCGACAGACCATTTAGCATGGCCTTGAAAGAACCCATGGACTCCACATGTTTATCTTTTCATAATCTGAGAATCTGGCTCCAGCTATTTACAATAAGAAGCAAATATGAGAATCTGGCTCCAGCTATAGACATGGAGACTCTTGTTGGTATTTTTTTCGAGGATTGACTAATGGATTCATTTCTCTTCATAGTAATGTGTCGAGTACTCTTATCAAAGCCTAGGTTTGTATTTAGGTAATAATAAGTTGAAGCAATGACTGACTACTCTAGCTTAGTACTACTACCAATAATAAGAACTTGAGATAAGTTTTGTCTTAGAGCAATAACGATTGCTATGGAAGACCTATATGAACCATTGTTCTTTACTTAACATTCCTTTCTAATATACATGATGAGTTTAATTCTAATTTATTTTGATACGATGATATTCATAATGGAATAGTATGAAGAGTTGAAGGAGAGGTAAATTATTGCATTTGTATGTGGCACTTTAAATGATTATATTTTGGAGACGATTATAATTATGTAGAGAAAGAAAGAAATTGAAAATGACTAGACTATTCATATCCTAAACTACACCAACCTACTTGAAATCATGTGAACTCATAAATCTAGAGTAGTCATATTTGAAGGATATGAACACTAATATTAGTATCTTATCATGAAAAAAATATAAAACATCTCAAAATTCAATTCATTCATAGCAAGGAGGATTAAATGCCTAAAGTTGGGATGGAAGTGTCTAGAAAATGATGACTCTAACTAGTACTCAATAATGTCACGATAATAATCATTGAAGTCAAAATATAAGCATCCCTCATCTATCATTTATATCTATTTGTTTTAGGTGTCTTCCTGTTAAAATTAGATAATTTCTTTCATTGATCGTGATAAGTAACTTCCAATCTAATGTCGCTTGACTCTAGGGTACTGAAAATTATTTGAGTGTAATGAAACATTCATCGGAAAATGTTAATTGGGAATCCTTCAAAAACAAATTTACTTTCGGAAATTAGTAAATGGACTCAAATTTGAAATGACTAGAAAAAAACATGAACGCGTTTACATTCTTACAACTGATATATTTGATTATATTGGTTGTTGATCATTGTTCTCATTGATTAAGATAATGCTTCCATTAGTGTTGTGTGCTAAGTTTGGAATTGGTTTTATATTCTCTATGATATTGTTGAGATATTCTCTCAACATCCCTATCGATTTTTGGGATTAGTTGGATCTGACTCCAACTAAATATCTATGTGCGCTAGTGTGTATTATGTGTAATAGAATGATTATGTGTGTGCAATGACTGCTTTCATATTTTATAAATTGATATCAGAGCCTATTTTGGATTAACTCCCTTACAGGAGGGCCAGGAAGATATCGAAGATAGATATGAGAGCCATGAGAGCCATTTTAGTCTATTCCCCGTAAACATACAAGATTAAAGTTAAAAAAAGAGAGTGTTTGTGAGTGAATTATTTCGATTTGGTGTGAGTAATTTGTTGGTGTAGGAATCTCTACGTGGGATATCCCTTGTCAAAGCTTGTTGCCACCATTAAAGTGTAGCCAAATACATGCCTGTTTTGTTGTTGTACAAGAGCAGTGTGTGCAAATAATTGCATAAAAGATCTATGTGAGGTTTGTTTACTGCTATGTTGCTGCTGAAAAATATTTGTTCATTGAGGAGGATCTGCATCGCTAGTGAATTCATCGTTTCATAAGAGTTGTGTTGTGATCTATTTGAATGCCCACCTATATGTGTATAGGAGTTGTGATTTGTTAATTTATGATATCTGCCTTGCATTGGGATTGTATTTATATTTTCCAAAACAAAAGAAAAGAACATATATCCTTGAAGCTATTGTGGTTTTGAAGAGTCATTAGTTGGTGAAAGAAGACATGCAGATATGTGAATAATGGATACATTGAAGAGAGAAGGCACATGATCCAGGTGATGTCTCAATTTCGATCTGTAATAAAATCCATTGATTTAGGAGGGACCTATAAATCAAAGGTTTATAGGCATTGTTTCTGTAGTTGCGGTCTTGCCACTGATTCTTAGAACCAACCTTCATCAAGAGAACTGATATTGTTGATCATAGACTCCCATGGAATATTCTCTTGAAAATTTAGTTAAGCGAGCATCAAGCATTCGTATAGGTTGTCCATTTTTGGGAGACTCTGTTGAACTTTGAGATGGAGATATTCACGTGTAGATCGGATCTAAAGTAATGCAATTACTCTCTTGGTTGGATTTCTGCGTGGAAAAGCTAGCGAGATAATGAAAATCTATGTTGGTTGAGTAGCATGTGATCGATTTGTTGATGGTGATAATTATGTTTTTCATGTTGGGTTTTCAGTTTGAAAACAATTTTCATTATTTTTTGTTTGTAAAATTATTTGATGAAGAACCAACTATAGAACATATTAACATAACTTAAATTGGTGTGTGTGGATGCCCCGACCTTGCCATAAGTTGGTCATTGGTTTGATGATGTTTACATTTGTTATAAGCTGATGTGACCCACCATGCTCTGGAAGCATCCGTTACAGGTTATCTTTGTGAGTATGTAAGTTTGTTTAAAAGGTCACTTGTATGACTATATTCTAGATATGTGCAGTATCTAGAGTACTCTCTTATATCATGTTTGATTCAGCGAGCTATGTGTTCAACGAATGGAAGTATCTCCATAGATTAGTCCAGTTACTTGGTTACTTCTTTTCCAAACTCAGCGAGCTATGTACTTTGGCATAGTTAAGTATTCAATATTGTTAGTCGCTACAATTTCTTTATTGATGGTCATAAATTGTTGCAATTTAAATGAGTCAAGTGGGAGACTTGAATTTGTTGAGGAGAAAGAGTGTAAACCGTAAGATTTTAGAGTGGGTGCAATAACTGATGAAGACCAAATTGGAAAAGAGAATATTGTAATTTGTGATTTGTTTGTAAGTTTTGTAATGTAAGCATTAAAGATGAGTGTTAGAGATAACGCTTCCATTAGTGTTGTGTGCTAAGTTTGGAATTGGTTTGATATTTTGTAGGAGTTTGTTGAGATATTCTCTCAGCATCCCTATCTATATTTGAGAGTAGTTGGATCTAACTCCAACTATATATGTGTGTGTGTGTGCTAGTGGATATTATGTGTAATAGAATGATTATTTTTGTGTAATGGTTGCTTTCATATTTTCTAAATAGTTTTGTCTTAGAGCAATAACGATTTCTATGGAAGACCTATATGAACCATTGTTTTTTGTTAGATTTTTAACATTAAGCTAACATTATATTAGGATCTTTAACTGAGAGAATAAAAAGCACAACAATCAAACACAAGAGATAATGAACACACTGTTTTTCCTCGAGGAAACCATAAATGGAGAAAACCCCGCAACTTCCTTAGAGATAGAATCAGCACCAAAAGTAAAACCCAAAATAGTAAGATGATCTCCCGACAGCAGTAGCCTCTTTCTTCCTAGCCCCAATGTCTTCTTCTTCCTCAGCTATGCGCTACAACTGAGTGTGAGTGAGTGTGTGATAAATAGAGAGGCTCACTCTCTATTTATACTACTTCTTGACTTGACAATGACCTACTAGGGCTGACTTCTCTAGGAGAGTCTAATAACCCTAGTGCCCCGAAACTGCGGGGACTTTAACCCTTGACCAATAGAAGGGTTACCCACATTGACTTGACATGACTTGTTTACATTATAGAAACTCCTGATAGGAACATCGAGGAATGACATGAATCAAGTACATTACATACACATCCCGGAATAAACATCAGGGTACAATACATAAGAAATACAAGTGAATACATTTCAAAGTTACAATTACACCAACACTCCCTCTTAACTAGGAAGGTATTCTCTCGACACAATTTATCAGCACAAGTCTTCTTCTTTGTATCATCTGGATCATCATCGAGTCCTTGTCATCTTCAATTCATTTTCATCTTCAAGTCATCTTCATCTTCAAGTCACCTTCATCTTCAAGTCATCTTCATCTTCAAGTCATCTTCATCTGGATCTGGATCATCACTCTATCTAGATCATCATCACTGGATCTGGATCATCACTGGATCTGGATCACCTCTGGTTTTGGAACATCTCTACTGGATCATCATTATGGGTGCTATCTCTTGATTCTTCTCGTCACATGAAGTTCTATAGAGCCAGCCCTTTTTCATGTTGGTTGTAGGCCTAGCCTCCATGTAGGTCTTCTTCCAACACTTATATCTGACCCTAAGTTAGAATGGCCCGCCCAACACTTATATCTGATCATGTAGGAACCAATCCTATAATCATATCAGAAAGGCACACCCAGCACTCACATTTGACCATGTGGGAACACATCCCACAACCCTTTCAGAAAGGCCCAGCACTCACATATGACAACCAATGTCAGAAAGGCTCAGCACTTACATTCGACCATGCGAGGAACCAATCCTCCATGCTGAAAGGCTCTGCACTTACATTTGACAACCAATGTCAGAAAGGCTCAACACTCATATTTGACAACTAATGTCAGAAAGGCTCAGGACTTATATTCTACCATGCACGGAACCAGTCCTTCATGCCGAAAGGGATCTGTACTTACATCTGAAAACCAATGTCAGAAAGGCTCTGTACTCACATCTGATCATGTAGGAACCAATCCTACAGTCACATCAGAATGGCCCTCAGTCCCAGACTGATCTTTCCTGGTAACTGACCAGGTGCCTCCATTCCAAGAATGGCATTCAGCACTTATATCTGATCATGTAGGAACCAATCCTACAGTCACATCAGAATGGCTCAGCACTCACATCTGACATGGAAGGAACCAATCCTCTCACCATGACAGAATGGCCCAGCCCTTACATCTGACCATGGAAGGAACCAATCCTATCACCATGTCAGAATGGCTCACAGAATCACCACTTCCCTTTGGAGGGAACCTCGATCTGGAGAACACCAAGCTTCTCCCTGAAGTATTCAAACTTCACCCTAGCCAATGGCTTTGTCAACACATCAGCTATCTGTTCGTCCGTTGCAACATACTGGAGCTTCACTTCTCCCCTATGCACCATATCCCTGATATAGTGATACTTGATCTCAATATGCTTCAACTTGTCATGGAACACTAGGTTCTCTGACAACTTTACACAACTCTGGTTGTCACAATGTATACAAGTAGCATCCAACTGGAGATCAAATAAACTAGAAAGTAGCTTCCTTAGCCATACTGCCTCACAACTAGCTGAACAGGCTGTGACATACTCTACTTCAGCTGTACTCAGTGCCACACAGGATTGCTTCCTGCTAAACCAAGAGATCACACCTAATCCCATAGTGAAGCAGCACCCTGAAGTGCTCTTCCTATCGATGGCACTTCCTGCCCAATCTGAATCAACATAACCGTCTAGGTTAATCTTTTGATTTGCCTCATACTTGAGCCCATAATCAATTGTACCCCTTAGGTAACTCATAATATGCTTTGCAGCAATCAAGTGAACATGTCTCGGATCTGTCAGAAACTGGCTCAAGGTGTTCATAGCAAAGCAAATGTCTGGTCTCATGTTCATCAGGTACATCAAGGACCCAATCATTTGACGATACATTGTAGCATCAACCACTTCTAATGAAGCATCACTCAATAGCTTCAGGTTCGATGCCATAGGTGTGGTCATGGCCTTGCAGTCCATCATCCCGAACCTCTTCAGGATCTCTACTGCATACTTCCCTTGTTCGAGGGAGATTCCATCCACATTCTGCCACACCTCCATTCCTAGAAAATAGTGCATCATACCCAAGTCCTTCATTTCGAATTTGGCAGCAAGCTTCCTCTTCATATCGGCAATCAACCCATCCATACCTGTTACAAATAGATCATCTACATATAGTAGGAGCATCACTGGGTTGCCATCTTCAACCTTGTAGTAAAGGTTGGAATCTGCTTTACTCTTGGTAAAGCCCAAACTAGATAGAAAGCCATCAATTTTGTTGTACCATGTCCTAGGTGCTTGTTTCAAACCGTACAAGGATTTCTTCAATCTACACACATGAGAATCCCTGTCATGTGTCTCAAAATCAAGTGGATGCTCTACATACACTTCCTCTTCCACTACACCATTCAAGAAAGCAGTTTTGACATCCATTTGGTGTATCTTCCATTTTATCACTGCAGCCAGAGCAAGTACTAATTTGATGGAAGTGTATCTGGCTACAGGTGCAAAGGTTTCTTCATAATCTATTCCTTCTTTCTATGAGAAGTCACGAGCCATGAATCTTGCTTTATATTTCTGTATGTTGCCATCTGCAGCATGCTTGATCTTGTAGATCCATTTGGAAGTTACAACCGACTTCCCTTTTGGTATTGGGACAACATCCCAAACATCATTCTTCATGATCAATTGATACTCTTCGATCATAGCATCCTTCCATTCTTTCCGTTCTACCGCCTCTTCATAATTGGAAGGTTCTTTATTGATGAAATCACATAATAAAGCTACATACCTGGAGCAGGACCTGGTCCTCTTTCTTTCTCTGTGATTCTCTTCTGGAGCCCCATATCTTTTCGCAACTTGGATAGCTTCCTATATCCAAGCAGGTTTCCTCTTGTGAGGATTCTTCTCTTGAGGTGGATCTACAGGTTCTTGAGGTTCTTCGAATTCTCGATCTTCTTCTTGAGTTTCTTCGTTCATGGTTGTGTCATGAATTATGGGTGCTTCTGATTCTTCGGGATCTTCAGTAGGTCTCTTCCCAGATTTGTTGTAAGCTTATTCTTCATCAAATGTTACATCCCTGCTGATGTCGATCTTCTTGAATCCTGGGAAGTATATTCTATAAGCCTTCGAGTTTTCAGAGCATCCCACAAATATACCCTTCTTTCCTGAAGGATCTAAATTTGTCCTCTTTTCTTTCGAAATGTGTATGTACATTGGACAACTGAATATTCTGAGATGGATGACTTCTAGTTTCTTGCTGGAAAAGACTTCTTCAGGTGTCTTTTTCTCGAGTACTCTGTGTGGAGTATTGTTCTGTACATACACCGCTGTTCTGGCAGCTTCTTCCCATAGATGCATGGGAAGATCTTGATCATGAAGCATTGCTCTTGCAGCTTCCATGATAGTTCTATTCTTCCTTTCTGCAACCCCATTCTATTGTGGATTATATGGAGTGGATAACTCCCTCTTAATCCCTGAATCTTTGCATAAGTATTTGAATTCATTTGATGTGAATTCTCTGCCATTATCTGATCAAAAGGTCTTGATATTCTTTTCTATGTGGTTCTCAATCAAGGCTTTGAATTCCTTGAACTTGCTGAAAACTTCATCTTTGTTCTTCATGAAGTAAATCCATGTCTTCTTATAAAATTCATCAATGAAAGAAACATAGTATACATACCCGCTTAGTGAACTTGATGACACTGGTTCGCATACATCGGAGTGGATTATCTCCAAGATTCCTTTTGCCTTGCTCTCACTACTTGGAAATGTCTTCTTTGTGTTCTTTCCTTTCACACATCCTTTGCAGACTCCTTCATGTTTTTCTTTAATTTATGGAAGACCTCCAACAACTTTGCTTGCAAGTGGTAGTGCTCTGTAGTGCACATGTGCAAGCCTTCTATTCCAAAGTTTATTTGGCTCTACTGTGTCATGGACCAAAGCTTGTTCTGGATGGCCCTTCAATTTATATAATCCTCCTTCTTGTTCTCCAATTACTATTGCATCGTCAATAGTCTTTCCTCTTGGCCACATGAGGACTTGGCCATCTACAAATGCAACCCTCATGCCTTTTGCATCCAGTGCTGATATGGAGAGAATATTCTTCTTTAGTCCTGGTACAAACAAGACATCCTTCATTTTCATAGAATTTCCAGAGTCTAGCTTGCATGGATGATTTTAAGGAACCATATTTATTTAAAATTTTATAAATGTTGGCGAATATTACCAATTCTTAAAACTCCAACTATAAAATAATTGGCAATATTTTTCAAAACATATTTTAATTTCCAAGTATTTTATATCGTTTATATAATAATTTGGCAATTTTTAGGGTGAAAAATTTTTACCCCATCAAAATTGAGCAAAACAGAGCTTTAAAAAATGCAAAATGGTGAATCTTTTTTGGGAGAAAAACATGGAAAAATAGCCCAATGGGATAAAATTCACCCCTAAAATTATCCCTGCTAGCTTGTAGGAGGATTCACCACTACCTTTTATGGGATATTGGTAGTCATCCCCAAGTTTCACCTTATGAGGTGAATTATGTTCGGATAGTTTCTCAAAGGATTCCTTGAAATATGTCATGTGTTTGGAAGCCCCACTGTCAATAAGCCAATCTTTGCTTCCAGGAGTGACAGTTCCCGTGAGAGCAGAGATCAGAACATATTCTTCATCACTTGAATAGTCTTCACTTTCTTGTTTTACTTTCTTTCAGCAGTGTGAGCATGATGCCTTCTTTTGGAGTTCTTCTTCTTATTGGATCCATTCTTATTCATGGGACAACTTCTAGCAAAGTGTCATCTTTCATCACATGTATAACATCTGAGTTTGGATGGATCCCTTCTTACAAAATTATTTTTCGGATGAGAGTGCTTACCTTGGTGATCATGATTTTTCCTTCTTCCTTTCTTGGAGTGTACTGTGAGATCTTGATCTTCACTTCCCATCTTTTCTTCTCGAGTTTCTATTCGAGCTTCTTCTTGTGAACGTTCTTCCCACAGTCTACTGAACTTGATTAGCTTCTTCCTAGCACAGATTCCTTGGATGAAAGAATCCCATGACCTAGGGAGACCATTTAAGGTTGTCATCACAATTTATGCATTCTCCACTTCTTCATCTACTGCTTCAATTTGTTCTTTGATCTGGGATACCCTTGTGAAGTATGACTAGATGGTCTCTTCATTCTGGATCTTTACATTCTTCAACTGGTTCCTTAGAGTCATCTTTCGATTTATGTTCTTCCCTTAAAACAGTTTGGTTAGGGCATCAAACATAGATTTAGGTGTCTTGAGGGAGGACGCTTGTGGTATGAGGTCATCCTTGATTGAATCAGCAATAATCCTCTTTGCCATAACCAACTTCTTCTTATGTAAGGCCTTAGCCTCATCTTCCTCTGGAACTGGAACACCCTCATGGATGTAGGAGTCCAACTCATTTTCTTCCAGGACCAGGGAGATCCTATACTTCCAAGCTCGAAATTTATTAGCTCCCTCAAGATTTTCATCAAGCTTGGTATGATGAGACATCTTAACTGAGAACCTCAAATGGAAATACAAAATATTTAGTTCTTACCAGGTCAAGATGTCGGATCTGGATTTGGAGCTGAAATTCTGTAGTGTTGGTTCAGGAGCATATTAGGGTTTTTCTTTTCTGGAGTTCTGTCCAACCAAATGCTTTGATCTTGATCTCTAAAATTATATTTTGGGGAGGAGATCAATGCAGGACTGGGCTCACTGAAAAATTCCACTTCTGTAGAAAGCCCTAATTTCCGGCAGTAGTGTCGGGTCCAAAACTGAAAAAGCTCAGAATTGGATTCTACTTCAACAGAAATATGCGCCCTAGGGAGGAGAGTTAATCGAACCTTATTTTGCTAAAAATATATGGAGAGAGATCCACAAAGTAGGAAGCCCTAGTTCCCACAACTGCACAGTGTCTTCTTCTCAGGTTAGCTTTGATACCATGTTATATTTTTAACATTAAGCTAGCATTATATTAGGATCTTTAACTGAGAGAATAACAAGCAAAACAATCAAACACAATAGACAATGAACACAGTGTTTTTCCTTGGGGAAACCATAAATGGAGAAAACCCTACAACTTCCTCAGAGATAGAATCAACACCAAAAGTAAAACCCAAAACAGTAAGATGATCTCCCGATAGCAGTAGCCTCTTTCTTCCTAGCCCCAGTGTCTTCTTCTTCCTCAGCTATGCACTACAACTGAGTGTGAGTGAATGTGTGATAAATAGAGAGGCCCACTCTCTATTTATACTAATTCCTTACTTGACAATGACCTACTAGGGCTGACTTCTCTAGGAGAGTCTAATAACCCTAGTGCCCCGGAACTGTGGGGACTTTAACCCTTGACCAATAGGAGGGTTACCCACATTGACTTGACATGACTTGTTTACATTATAGAAACTCCTGATAGGAACATCGGGGCATGACATGACTCAAGTACATTACAGACAAATCTTGGAATAAACATCGGGGTACAATACATAAGAAATACAAGTGAATACATTCCAAAGTTAGAATTACATCAACATTTTTCATTTAACATTCTTTTTTAATATACATGATGAATTTATTTCTAATTCATTTCGGTAAGATGATATTCATAATGGAATAGTATGAAGAGTTGAAGGAGAGGTAAATTATTTCATTTGTGACGTGGCACTTTAAATGATTATATTTTGTAGAGGATTATAATTTTGTAGAGAAAGAAAGCAATTGAAAATGACTAGACTATTCCTATCCTAAACTACACCAGCCTGCTTGAAATCATGTGAAAACAAGCATGTGAAATGATAAATCTAGTGTAGTCATTGAAGGATATGAACACCAATATTAGTATCTTAACATGAAAAAAATAAAACATCTCGAAATTCAATTCATTCATAGCAAGGAAGATTAAATGCTTAATGTTTGGAGGGAAGTGTTTGGAAAATGATGACTCCAACTAGTACTCAATGATGTCATGATAATAATCATTGAAGTCAAAATATAAGCATCCCTCACCTATCATTTACATCTACTTGTTTTAGGTGACTTCTTGTTAAAATTAGATAATTTCTTTCATTGATCATGACAAGTAACTTCCAATCTAACGTCGCTTGACTCTAGGGTACTGAAAATTATTTGATTGTAATGAAACATTCATTGGAAAATGTTAATTGGGAATCCTTGAAAAACAAATTTGCTTTTGGAAATGAGTAAATGGACTCACATTTGAAATGACTAAAAAAAATAGGAATGTGTTTACATTCCTACAACTGACATATTTAATTATATTGGTTGCTGATCATTTTTACCATTGATTAAGATAATGATTCCATTAGTGTTGTGTGACTTTTTAGGAATTGGTTTGATATTGTGTAGGAGATTGTTGATATATTCTCTCAACATACCTATTTATATTTGGTATTATTTGGATCTGACTCCAACTATATATCTATGTGCGCTAGTGTGTATTATGTGTAATATAATGATTATTTGTGTGTAATGGTTGCTTTCATATTTTCTAAATTGGTATCAGATCCTATTTTGTATTAACTCCCTAACGGGAGGGCCATGAAGATATCAGAGCCAGATATGAGATCCAAGAGAGCCATTTTATTCTATTCCCCGTAAATATATAAGATTAGAGTTAAAAAAAGAGAGTGTTTGTGAGAATTATTTCGATTTGGTGTGAGCAATCTGTTGGTGTAGGAATCGTTGCATGGGATAACCGTCGTCAAATATTGTTTCCACCATCAAAGTGTATACATAGATGCACCTATTTTGTTGTTGTACAAGAGTAGTGTGTGCAAATCATTGCATAAAATACCTGTGTGAGGTTTGTTTACTGTTATGTTGCTACTGAAAAATATTTGTTCGTTGAGGAGGATCTATAGCGCTAGTGAATTCATCATTTCATAAGAGTTGTGTTGTGATATGTTTGAATGGCCACATATCTATGTATAAGAGTTGTGATCTATTAATTTATGTGATCTTCCTTTCATTGTGATTGTATTGATATTCTCCAGAACAAAAGAAAATAATGTATCTCCTTGAAGTTGTTGTGGTTTTGAAGGGTCGCTGGTTGGTTAAAGAAGACATGCATATATGTGAATAATGGCTACATTTAAGAGAGAAGGCACATGACTTAGGTAATTTATCAGCTTCGATCTGTAAAATAAAATCCATCGTTGTAGGAGGGACCCATGAATCAAAGGTTTTGAGGCATTGTTTCTATAGTTGTGGTCTTACCATGAATTCTTAGAACCAACCTCCATCAAGAGAATTGATATTGTTGATCATAAACTCCCATGGGATATTCTCTTGAAAATTCAGTCAAGATAGCATCAAACATTCATGTAGGTTGTCCATTTTTGGGAGACTCTGTTGAACTTTGAGATGGAGATATTTGCATGTAGATCGGATCTACACATATGCAATTACTCTCTCAGTTGAATTTTATGCGTGGTAAAGCTAGCAAGATAATTACGTTTTTCATGTTGGATTTTCAGTTTGAAAACAATTTGCATTATTTTTTGTTTGTAAAATTATGTGATGAAGAACCAACTAAAGAACATATTAACATAACTTAAACTGGTGTGTGCGAAAGCCCTGACCTTTCCACAAGTTGGTCATTGATTTGATTATGTTTACACGTGTTATAAGCTGATGTGACCCATCATGCTTCAGAAGCGTCAGTTACATGTTATCTTTATGTGTATGTAAATTTGTTTAAAATGTCACTTGTATGACTATCTTCTGGATATGTTCAGTAGCTAGATTACTCTCTTAAATCCTATTGGATTCAGTGATCTAAGTGTTCAACAGATGGAAGTATCTACATAGATCAGTCCAATTACTTGGTTACTTCTTTGTCAAACTCAATGAGCTATGTACTTTGGCATGGTTAAGTATTCAATGTTGTTAGTCACTACAATTTCTCTATTGATGGTCATAAGTTTCCACAGTTTAAATGAGTCAAGTGGGAGGCTCGAAGTTGTGATGGAGAAAGAGCGTAAACTGTAAGATTTCAGAGTGGGTGCAATAGCCGATGAATACCAAATAAGGCAAGAGAATATTGTAATTTGTGATTTGCTAGTAATTTTTATAATGTAAGCATTAAAGATGAGTGTTAGAGATAATGCTTCCATTATTGTTGTGTGCTAAGTTTGGAATTGGTTTGATATTTTGTAGGAGATTGTTGAGATATTCTCTCAACATATCTATCCATATTTGGGATTAGGCGGATGTGACTCTAACTATATATCTATTTGCACTAGTGTGTATTATAGGTAATAGAATTATTATTTGCGTGTAATGGCTGCTTTCGTATTTTCTAAATATTTTTGTCTCAGAGCAATAATGATTGCTATGGAAGACCTATATGAACCATTGTGCTCCACTTAATGTTCCTTTTTAATATACATGATAAGTTTATTTCATCTAATTCATTTCAGTATGATGATATTCATAATGAAATAGTATGAAGAGTTGAAGGAGACGTAAATTATTACATTTGTGATGTGGCACTTTAAATGCTTATATTTTGTAGAGGATTATAATTATGTAGAGAAAGAAAGCAATTGAAAATGACTAGACTATTCTCGTTAAGAATATAGTTGTCATTGATGTCAAAGGATTTCAGGAATGACAAAGGACTAACCAGTAAAACATGATGACAGGGTGAACTTAGTGAAAGACATAGGAATTACAAAGTTAAATAAGAAAATTAGTGACAAGGTCGATGACAGGGGAAAGATCCGCAAAGCGAGCAGTGGTTGATAGCAGTCCGAAGCGCCAAAGAATTTTGAACGACCAAGTTAATTCAAGAGAAAAATAGCAATGGTATATAATAAGATCCGCAAAATAAATATGCATGTAAAATAACATTCTTGGATGCTAGAGTGAAGTGAAAAATTAGACGGTTCAGATCAGTTGAGAGAAATTGCCGAGGCCAATTTTGAGAAGATCTACGGTGGTGAATGATTTCCACACAAAGAAAAGTGAAGATATACAAATCCACATTTGATCGTAGATAAACAACCAGGATTGAACCCACAAGGAAATCAACGGTTCAGAAGAAATGCAGAAACAAATTTACAGAAGAGAATTGCGGAGGTCCAAAATGGGAAAGTGTGGTTCTGTATTCCATAATTCGCAAATCATAAGATCAATGGTAGGAAAATATTATGCAAGAGATCGACGACGCGAAAGCACAATTGTGGAAGTATTTTCAAGAAATTTGGAAAACCCGCAATCCGCATTCCGCAAGATTGACGGACAGGAAAGGTTCCACAAGAGATAGACGACACGAAAGAAAGATTGCGTAAAGAAAATTGCGAAAGTATTTTCAAGAAATTTGGAAAACCCACAATCCGCATTTGATCTAAATATCGATGATCAAGAAAGAGTCCGCATAAGATCGATGATGCAGAAGAAATATTGCGGAAAGTGAATTGTGGAAGCACTTTTAATCAAATTAGAAAACATGCAATCCAAAATCCACATCTAATCTAAAGATCAACAGTCAGGGAAGAGTCCGCAAAAAATCAACGATATGGAAAGGTTGTTGCAAAAAAGACAATTGCGGAAAGCTAAGGAAATTGCGGAAGCACTTTTAAGAAATTTGGAAAACCCGCAATCCGCAATCTGCATCTGATCTAAAGATCAACAGTTAGGGAAGAGTCCGCAAGAAATCAACGTTGCAGAAAGGTTGTTGTGGAAAGACAACTGCTAAGGAAATTGCAGAAAGATGATTATAGAGGGAAATCTGTGTGTTAGATCGATGGACAGGAAAAAGTTCGCAATGGATCAACGACTCAGGATGGTCACAGAAAGGATTTATTGCGGAAATATCTTTGCGGGAAAAGGCAATTTCAGTTGAATTTTTGGTAAGGAATTATCATTGCGAAGAGGCAATTCTGGTAAGATTTTGTTGCGGAAAGGTATGTCTGATAAACCTAAATAGAGTTAAAGAATTGTTAAAATGAAGAATTGAGTTTTCATGAAGAGGCATGATCTAAGAATGAAAATGCGCAATGGTAAATAGATGCATTCACAAAAAACGTGTTAGAGGGTATTTATAGACAGAGTGCTGAGTGAAATAAATTGTCTTGGCAGTCTAGATCATAGCAGCAACTAGAAGAGGAAGAGACCAATGACATGTAGAAGTAATTTGTGACATAGATTGAAGGAAAAAAGAGATCTACAAGATTGAAAAAAACATATTAGGGTGCAAGGGTGGGTGCAAGGGCAAGATACAATTATGCAAAGGGGTTGTATCCTCCTTCCAGTAGTTGTTGGTAAATAGGGTGTAGTAGCATCCTTTCAATAGAAGATGATAAAACCAGGGGGTTGTAGCCTCCTTTTAGTAGTTGCTGGTAAATAGGGTGTAGTACCATCCTTGTATGTAGGAGTAGGCATAAACTATTTGTAAATACAATTTCGCAGTAACAAGAAGTATTGGTGGTTTACCCAATTGGGATTCCATGATAAATTTGTGCTCTGTATGTTCTTGTTGATGATGTGTGTTAATGAATAAATTAAAAGTGGTTTAAATTGTTAAAATTTATCAATACTGATTCACCCCCCCTCTCAGTATTGTTCAATATTCCAACAATTGGTATCAGATCAGGTTCCTTCAGCACATTTTAACCACTAGAAGGAAGATCCTACTTGAAAACCACTATGGATAAACAAGAAGGGTTAGCCACCAACAAACCACCATTATTCACAGGAGAAAATTATGCATACCGGAGTGTGAGAATGAAGTTCCATCTGATGTCTCTTGGATGGAATGTTTGGGAAGCAGCTTAAAAGGAGTATAAAATAATAGTTTGCCTACCTACAGGCTGATTAGAACTAGACCAATATGAGGGTAATGAAAAATCCCTAAATTCCATCTTGAGTGGATTTACAAAATCTATGTTTGTAAAAGTCATGTGATGCAAGACTACCAAAAAAGCTTGGGATAAGTTAAAGATTGTCTATGAAGGAGCATCCAAAGTCAAAGAATCCAAGCTTCAAACATATAAAGGATAGTTTGAAAGCCTAAAAATGAAAGAAGAATAAAATATTGGAGAAAACCTTCTAAGAGTATATGAAGTTGTAAACGCTATTAGAGGCCTTGGAGGATAATTAAAAGAAAGAGAAGTAGTCGACAAAGTACTAAGAACATTGCCAATGAAGTATGACTCAAAGGTGTCCACTCTAGAACAATGAGATGACCTTGATGCCTTAACAGTAGATGAACTACATGGGATCTTCACTCCATATGAGATGAGAATGGGATATAATGATTCTGCAAGAAAAGAGGTAGCATTTAAAGCCATAAATGAATCAAAGAAGTTTGAAGCCCCATCCAAAAACCATTCAAAGGTTTCAGATGATGAAGAATCCCTCTTTATTAAAAAACCTGAGAGAGGCACTGGAAACTACAAAGGAAAGCTACCCCTAAAGTGTTTCATATGTGGAAGAATTGGACACTTTTCTTCAAAATGTCCTTACCCTAAACAAGATGATAGTGATGAGAAAGAATTCTCAAGGAAGTTCAAAATGGGTGAAATGGGAAACAAAAAGAAGTACTATGAGAAAAATAAAATTCTTTACACTATGGAAGATAGTGAAGATGAAGAAACAAAAATTCTATTCATGGGAGTAGATACTCAAGCTCAGAATGTTGAATCAGAAGAGGAAGGTGAATTAGACTTAAATATGAACTCATTAGCTCTATTGAAGAACTTGAAAAACACAGGAGAAAGAACAAAAAGTCAAGCCAATTGATTAGCGAGTTGGAAACTCAACTTCTAGAGGCCAAAAGGATTGAAGAGGATCTAAATGTGAGCTCAAAATAAGAATACAAGAATCTATAAATATTGAAGAAGAGATCATGTAGTTTAAGAAAAATCTTGATGAAGAAGCTATGAAATCAAAATTTGAGGGAGGCTCAAAGAACTTAGATGATATCCTAAATAGCCAAATACCTTCAAATGATAAATATGGACTAGGATATAGGCCAAAATATTATTCGTTCAAAAACCAAAGTGGAAATAAGAAAATTTATGTTTTTGCACTAAAGAGTCCACTTAAGAAGGAAGAAAGAAAGAAATCTATTCCAAAATCTCATGAAAAAAACAAGATTAATGTGATGCTTAAGAAACCAATGACGAACAAATATAAGCATATCTTCCTTGGTCATTGTTACTCTTGTAATAACTTTGGTCATAAAGCCATAAATTGAAAAGCCTATGGAAAGTTTTGTGAATATAAGAAGAATTCACCTAGTGACAAACAAAAAGAAAGGAATCATAACCGTTTTACACTTCTTCAAAGATATGACCTAGAGTGTTACAATTGTAATAACAATGGAAATATGGCAAGATATTGTAAACTGATGAATCCTACAAGGAAGACTGTCGCAAATAAGTTTCAAGAAACAAAACAAAAGAAGTATTAAAGGGAAAGGGAAGAAAAGGAAAGATCCATGATTGCCCTATGTGGAACAGAGAAACAAAATATATGGCACTTGGACAATAGGTGTTCAAAACACATGACAGGTGATCCAAACAAGTTCATAAAACTAAAAGGTAATAAGGGTAAAGTCACATTTGGAGACAATATGTTTTCCAAGATAATTGGCAAAGCTACAATTGTTGTCAATAGAAATATCAAAGCAGAAAATGTATTACTAGTAGAAAACTTCAAACCTAATCTCCTCAGTGTAAGTCAAACATGTGACCAAGGGCACATATGTATTTTGACTTTGAGAAATATGAAATCAGGAAAAAGGACTTAGGAATAATTGTTGGCACTTCTGTAATAAATTCAAACAAAGTATACATCCTAAAAAATGAAAATCAATGTCATTTGAGTATGGTTGATGAAAGTTGGTTATGGCACAGAAGGATGTGACACTTCAAATTTGATAATCTTGTCAAGGTAAGTAAGAAAGAAGCTGTGAGAGACTTGCCTAAAATTATGAAGCCTCTAAACTCAGTTTGTAGACATTGTCAACATGGGAAGCAAACTAATCCAATTTCAAAACAAAAGAACATATGAACTCACATCCTCTGGAAATAGTTGACACTGATCTTTGTGGACCAACAAGGACTAAAAGTCTGCAAGGAGAATACTATCCTATGCTACTCATTGATGACTACAAAAGGATGACCTGGGTAGCCTTTCTCAAAGAAAAATCAGAAGCTTTCAAAAGGTTCAAATATTCAAAGCAATGGTTGAAAATGAGACAAATCAGAAAATCAAATGTCTTAGATCAGACAATGGGGGAGAGTTTACCTCAAACGAGTTCAATGAGTTTTGTGAGATACATGGGATTAAACGACAATTTTCAGCTGCAAAGACTCCTCAACAGAATGGTGTTGTTGAAAGGAAGAATAGAATATTCCAAGAAGCTGCTAGAACAATGCTTAATGAAGCAAAGTTGTCAGATGCATTTTGGAGAGAAGCAGTATACACAACTGTCTATTTATTTAATAGAGGAAAACTTAGAGTGAATAAGGATAAGACTCCTTATGAACTATGGTATGGAAGACCAACCTCAATCAAGTATTTCAGAGTATTTGGAAGAAATTGCAACATTAGAAGGAGCGAGGATGATCTTGGAAAGTTTGATTTGAGGACTGATAAAGGAATATTTTTAGGATATTCATCCACCAAGAAGGCGTATAGATGTTACACAAGATCATAGAAAGTGATGTAAGAATAGATGACATAAAACCAAGAAGAATAAGAATTCATGATGGTGATGTAAGTACAAATGATGAAGAAAAGGAAGACTTGCAAAAAGATGAAAGTATTCATGATGAAGAAGAAGAATTAGAGGAGGAATATACATAGGAAAGTAAAGAAGATTCTCCAAGATCTTATTCAAAAACTCCATCTAGAAGAGTACAAAAGGATCATCCTAAGACACAGATCATCAGTGACAAAGACATTCGAGTCAGTACAATGAGACAACTACTATTTAATGAACAAGGCCTACTCTCAGCAGCGGAACCTAAGAATTTTACAGAATCCAACATTGAATGATGAATGGATCAAAGCCATGAATGAATAATTGGACCAAATTGAGATCTAGGAACTTGTCCCAAGACCCAAAGACAAAAATATTATAGGGACCAAATGGGTTTTCAAGAACAAATTCAATCAAGATGGTCAAGTTATAATGAACAAGGAAAGATTAGTATGTAAAGGGTATGCTCAAGTGGGAGGGATTGATTTTGAAGAAACTTATGCCCCTGTAGAAAGACTTGAAGCAATCAAAATGTTTTTAGCACTTTCATGCCATAAATTTTTTAAAGTATGTCAAATGGATGTAAAGTATGCATTTCTAAATGGAAAACTAGAAGAAGAGGTTTATATTGAACAACCTGAAGTTTTTCTCTTATCAGAAAACAACAACTATGTTTGTAAATTGAAAAAGGCACTCTATGGCCTCAAACAAGCTCCAAGGGTGTGGTTTTCTAGGCTGGACAACTACTTAAAGCAACAATGATTTAAGAGAGGGGCCACTGAAAGTAACCTCTACTTAAAAATCGAAGATGAAAATATGATCATTGTTGTTGTCTATGTAGATGACATCATATTTGGAAGCAATTTACAAATACTAAGTGTAAACTTTGCTTCTGAAATGAAGAAGGAATTCAAAATTTCAATGTTGGGTGAACTAACATTCTCTTTGGGATTACAAGTTTACCAAATAAACAAAGGAATCTTTATCTCTCAAACTAAGTACATCTAATTCATTCTTAAAATATTTAAGATGGATGACTCCGAACCTGTTAGTACTCCTATGATCACAGGTTGTAAATTAAGTAAGGACGACGAGTCTCTAGAAGTGGACCATACCATGTATAGATCCATGACATGAAGTCTGCTATATGTGACAACTATAAGACCAGATGTGATGCAAGCGATAGGTTTGGTTGCTAGGTTCCAATTAAGCCCAAAAGAGACACATGTAACAATAGTAAGAAGAATATTCAAATATTTGAAAGGTAGTTTGGAATATGGGTTATGGTACCCAAAAAGTCAAGACTTCAACTTGAAAGCATTTAGTGATGCAGATTGGGAAGGAAGTGTTGATGATCAAAAAAGCACCAATGAAGCAACATTCTTCTTAGGAAATTGTTTGGTATCTTAGTCAAGCAAGAAACAATTCTCCATTTCTCTCTCCCTAGCAGAAGCCAAGTACATTGCTATTGCGTCATGTTGCACTCAAGTCATTTGGATGAATCAGACACTAGAAGACTTACTTGTGAAGTATGAACACCCAATAGTAATAAATTTTGATAATACCAATGCCATAAATATGTCAAAAAATCATGTCATGCACTCCAAGACAAAGCACATACCAATAAAGTATCACTTCCTAAGAGAACAAGTACCCCAGAATATTGTCAAACTAGAGTATGTTGACACAAAATAATAGATTGATGATATCTTCACCAAGCCACTACCCAAGGAAGCCTTTGAGCATCTTAAACAAAAGTTGGGAGTAATCTCCTTACAATAGTTGTAGGAGAAGAAGCATAATATCAGAGGGAGATATGTTGACAGGGGGATCTGTCAAAAGGAAGCGTTTGTCATTGCTGTCAAAGGGGGAGAAAATGTTAGCCAAAAGGAAATATTACCATCAATGCCAAAGGGGGATATTGTTGAGAATATAGTTGTCATTGATGTCAAAGGAGTTCAGGAATGACAAAGGAATAACCAGTAAAACATGATGACAGGGTGAACTTAGTGAAATACAGAGGAATTACAAAGTCAAATAAGACAATCAATGATAGGGGAAAGATCCGCAAATTGAGTAGTGGCTAATAATAGCTCGAAGCGCCAAAGAAATTTTGAACGTCCTAGATAATTCGAGAGACAGAGATCAATGGTCTATAATAAGATTCACAAAATAAATATGCGTGAAAAATAACATTTTTGAATGGTAGAGTGAAGTGAAAAATTGGACGGTCCAGATTAGTCAAGAGAAATTGCGGAGGTTGATTTTGAGAATATCGATAGTGGTGAATGATTTCCTCACAAAGAAAAGTGAAGATATACAAATCCAAATTTGATCGTAGATCAATGGTTAGGAGTGAATCCGCAAGGAAATCGACGATTCAGGACAAATGCAGAAACAAAGTTGTAGAAGAGAATTGCGAAGGTCCAAAATGGGGAAGTGTGGTTCCGCATTCTGCAATCTGCAATCCGTAAGATTGATGGTCGAAAAATATTCCGCAAGAGATCGACGACACAGAAGCACAATTGTGGAAGTATTTTCAAGAAATTTGGAAAACACACAATCCGCATTCCGCAAGATCGAAGGGCAGGAAATACTTTGCAAGAGATTAACGGCGTAGAATAAAGACCGCAGAAGTATTTTTAAGAAATTTGGAAAACCCACAATCCACAATACGCATTTGATCTAAAGATCGACGATCAGTAAAGAGTCCGCATAAGATCGACAACGTGGAATAAATATTGCGGAAGCACTTTTAAGAAATTTGGAAAATCCACAATCCGCAATTTCCATCTAATCAAAAGATCAACGAACAAGGAAGAGTCCGCAAGAAATCAATGGTGCAGAAAGGTTGTTGAGGAAAGACAATTGTGGAAAGCTAAGGAAATTTGGAAAACCCACAATCTGCAATCCGCATCTGGTCTAAAGATCAACGGCCAGGGAAGAGTCTGGAAGAAATCAACAGTGCAGAAAGGTTGTTGTAGAAAGACTACTACAAAAAGCTAAGGAAATTACAGAAATATGATTACAGAGGGAAATATGTGTGTTATATCAACGAACATGAAAAAGTATGCAATGGATCAACGACTAAAGATGGTTGCAGAAAGGATCTATTGAGGAAAAAGGCAATTTCAAAAGAATTTATGTTAAATAATTATCATTGTGGAGAGGAAATTCTGGTAAGATTTTGTTGTAGAAAGGTATGAATGATAAACCTAAATAGAGTTAAAGAATTCTTAAAATGAAGAATTGAGTTTTCATGAAGAGGCACGATCTAAAAATGAAAAGGCGCAACGATAAAGACATAAATTCACATAAAATGTGTTAGAGGGTATTTATAGACAGAGTGTTGAGTGAAAGAAATCATCTCGACAGTCCAGATCATAGCAGTAGCTAGAAGAGGCAGAGACCAATGACGTGTAGAAGTAATTTGTGATAGATATTGAAGGAAAAAAGAGATCTAGAAGATTGATAAAAACATATTAGGGTGGAAAATTCGTGCAAGGGCAGGCTACAAGACTGCAAGGGGGTTGTATCCTCCTTCCAGTAGTTGTTGGTAAATAGGGTGTAGTAGCATCCTTTCAGTAGCAGCTGATAAAACCAGGGGGTCTTAGCCTTCTTCCAGTAGTTGCTGGTAAATAGGGTGTAGTACCATCCTTGTCTGTAGGAGCATGCATAAACTATTTGTAAATACAATTTTGCAGTAATATGAAGTATTGGTGTTTTACCCAATTGGGATTCCATGATAAATTTGTGCTCTGTATGTTCTTGTTGATCATGTTTGTTAATGAATAAATTAAAAGTGGTTTAAATTGTTAAAAGTTATCAATACTGATTCACCCCCCCTCTTAGTATTGTTCAATATTCCAACAATTCCTATCCTAAACTACACCAGCCTGCTTGAAATAATGTGAACTCGTAAATCTAGCGTTGTCATTGAAGGATATGAACCAATATTAGTATCTTATCATGAAAAAAAATAAAACATCTCAAAATTCAATTCATTCATATAAAGGAGGATTAAATGCTTAACGTTTGGAGGGAAGTGTCTAGAAAATGTTGACTTCAACTAATACTCAATAATTTAATGATAATAATCATTGAAGTCAAAATATAAGCATCCCTCATCTATCATTTATATCTATTTGTTTTAGGTGTCATCTTGTTAAAATTAGATAATTTCTCTCATTAACTGTGACAAGTAACTTCCAATCTAATGTCGCTTGACTCTAGGGTACTGAAATTTATTTGATTGTAATGAAACATTCATTGGAAAATGTTAATTGGGAATCCTTCAAAAACTAATTTACTTTTGGAAATTAGTAAATTGATTCAAATTCGAAATGACTAGAAAAAAACATGAATGCTTTTACATTCCTACAACTGACATATTTAATTATATTTGTTGTTGATCATTGTTACCATTGATTAATATTATATCATAGAATAAATTAATTTTTATTTATAAATTTCTATTTTGTTAGTAAAATCAACTATGTTTAATAATAAATGAACTTGGAAAATAACGAGAGCCATCTTCATGGAGCTATGATTTTGTGCATTGTAAAACTATTTAGTTAGTTGTTACAATTTTCTATTTGCAATATTTCGTCTTGATTGAATTTCATACTGCACTTATTTACAATATTTAGCCTATTGGAAATTTCATACCAAACTAGATGGAACCCTTAACTAATGTTTCCAAGATTATTCTCACTATTGGAAGATCTTACAACATGCGTTCTCATTGCTTGAAGATTGTCCTACAATTGGACAATAGAAGCACTCCAAATCCATGTGGCATCACAGCTATTTACTAATGGATCTCTACTATAGGGGATCTTACCTCATCTAACACATGGATTCCTCCTCATTGTCGCTAATGGTTGTCAATGACTGGAGATTAAGATACCATCTCTTTCTTAAATAAGACATAATGAAAAGTAACATACTACCTAATTATCATATCTACTAAGAATGGTCTAAATATATTATGTTAGTATCTCTACTCTCTATGATACAAATATCTAAATTGAGTTGAATCTCTAATTGCTAATATACATTATTACGGATAAATATACATTTGCTATTAACTTTTGAAGCTTCTTTCCTACTTTTCAAACTAATGTCAACCATAAGTGACTTCTCATACTAAAAGAAACTCTAAGGCTAATAAATCTAACAACTCATGCTTCCTACTAAAACTAGTATAACCATGATCATGTTTTAAGACTTACGTAGTTGTCTTGATACTTTAGCCCTAAAACACGGAATCATTACTTAACCAAGTCAACGTATTCTTGAATAATGACTTGCTCCTTGCCAAAAACAAATGGACTTGCTGATATGCAACTCACCTTAAAATAATGTGGCCAAGTTTTTCACAAGTTTTCATTAGGTTCACTTAATACACATTCCATATTAAATTTCTCCATCAAAACAACTTTGGATAACTTTGAAGTCATTATGCATATTGATATTATAAAAAATTCAATAAAGAAGTAAAATTAATAAATCTAACGAGGATTCATGATATGAAAAGCCAATGTTTTATTTACGTAATATGTATAACGATGTTTCAACATGGTATAAATCTCCCATAAATGAAAATAGTGGATAAAGATGGCATATCTACTCGCTTTCCATAGGCATGTGAGTACTAACTTGACCTAATTTAATTTAACTATTTGTTTTATTATATTTAATATCATTTAAAGGAGTTGTTTACCTATTTTTTTAAACCATTTTGGTTGTATATTGATGATTTATATTTTAAAATTTTGTAAGTGCAAAAAGTAAACCATTAACCAACTTTTTATTTAAACAAGGCTTAGCAGCAAAGCTGCATATTCCTCGCCTCTAGATTTGAAAGCTTGAAGATGTGATTGCCTAGTCTTAATTGAAAGTTGCTCCATTCATATATTTGGTAAAGCATCGCCACATTATTTGGTAAAGTTTACATTGATGTAGATCTCCTATTTCTAGCTAGTCCTAGTTGAAACATGCTCCATTCATATATTTGGTAAAGCATCACTACACTATTAAACAACAAAGATAACATCATACATCCTATATCTTGAGCTGAGGATGTAGACCATGAACAAAGACCCTAGTCAAATTTTCCTTCTACCTCTATTTTTTTTTACTAGGGGAATCGGTAACTGGGCGGTTCTGGTACTCGCGTGACACAGGGTAGTCGAGGTGCGACACAGGGTACTTGAGGTGCATCCACACAGTCCGCAAGCATGGGGCACATATAAGTCGGGGTGAGATTTGAACTTGAAACCTCCTTTACAACATTCCTTCATTTACACGACATTTGCCAGTTAATCTACACCCCTGTGAGCTTCTACCTCTATCTTGAAAACCATATAATTAATTATTTTATATATATAATAATCATAACATACTTTATTTCTAAATCTTTCATTTTTCGTTTTAAAAGCAAAAGGCTCTATAACAATGCTAAATTTTAATTTAAAAATGTTCGGAAAATTATAACAAAGATTTCACATTGAAACACTACACTTCTAACTCTTTAGCATACGTGTATTATCCTTTTTACCTCATGTAATATGAAAGAATTCCTATTCTTCCCTTAAAAAACACACACATTAAAAACGAACTTTTATTATTATTAAAAATAAGAAATAAATAACGTACTATTCTCCTAAACCGACTATTCTTAGTTTTATTGTTATATTGAATTTTTTTTATATACTAAACCTAAATTTTTTGTTCATGATAATGAAAACCAAACTTCATTAGGTAAACTTAATTAGAACATATGAATCGCTGCCACATATCGATCGGAGGGAAGTCAACAGGTCATTTGCTTAGGTTTGAATTGTTTTGTTTTACTGTTGGAGAAGTGTTATAAATTTATATGGTTGTGACTGGAAATAACATGCATTGGGTCTGGTGATTGTTGCGAGTGTTACGGATATATCTTTCAAATGGAAAAAGTAGATTGAACCAAGTAAGCAAGAGAAGGCAAGAGGTTTTCAGCAGAGAAAAGCCAATTCGAAATAATCTGATGGAAAAAAGGATTTGATATATTTATATTAATGGTTCGAAGAATAGGATTTGCCACTGGATTTCCCAGATGTGGAGAAAATTCAGCTTTCAATGTAGCGGAAAATAATTGTACCGTTGAAAAATGATTCCCCCAGGAAATATGAAGAAAACATAAAATCCAACTTGACGGAAGACACAGATGGTAAAATCTCGACGCTTTCAAAAATTACAACAATGGAAAATGACTCCAATCAATTACCAATTTGGAATCACCCAAAACTTAAAGATGCTTAATTCCTTTTGATTTTGTTGCATGCATTAACATCCAGGGAGCTACAATTTCATCCATTGTATTAAAGGATATTCCAAGTGCATACTTGGTTTAATAAAATACTATTGCTTAAAAAGAGAATCACCACTGCACCTCCTACTGCTGGGTGTTTCTTTGATCTAGTTTCGAGATCTGCACCTCACGAGGTTTTTATTTTCTTTTTGAAGGACTTTTAGCTCTACTAGTTGTTTATGGATGAAACCATTTATGGTGGCACCATTATATCTTTGGAGGTTGTGGAGTTAAGTGCCCACCAAATCCCATTAACAAAAACACTTGGGAAGGCTCTGTACTTAGAAACGTGGAGATCCTTCCACCAAATTTTCATGCAAGCTTCCAAAGAAGTTCCATATCAAGCAACTTTTGGAAATGATATGGTAAAGAACTCCTTAGTAGCCAATGCCCAAATCAACTTCAGGAAATTAAAATTTATAGTCATGTGATAAATAAATTCCTTTACTTCTTTACATAGTACACAACGACTCAGATTGATCTAACCTCTTTTTCAACCAATGCCCCATGTCAATATAAGTTCATTGTTTATAGCTAGCCAAAGAAAATTTTTAGCCTTTAGAGTGCCTTTCAAATTCCAAAAAAGAGTTCATCACCAAGCATGAGCTTCCTGTCATTCTTCCTCAGCCACAGGTAGGTACTGAAGCTTGGCTATATAAATCTCATTACTAGGATTTTTCGACCAAACTAGACTATCCAATACCTCAGATAGATAGATAAAATTAAATTTAAATTTGTTTAAATACTATTCTACAAGAAGATTCTAACTCCTATCCATCCTAGGTTCCTATTCTTCATCCATCTTGGAGCAATATTTTCTTCTATACTTGCATCTATAATGTGATAGACACCATGGGTGTGAAGGATTTCTAACATTCCCTTAGGAAGATAGTATCTATTCTCAACACCAAGCCAACGATATTTCCCAATAGAAATATTTATGTCATCCATAGATCTCCACATGGTCCACCCACCCACCAGCAGAAAAGCTTCTTAAAAAGCCTTCCAAACTATAGAACAAGAATTATTTGTTTTTATTTCCATCCTAAGCCAATCTTCTACTGATTTTTCTTTTAATATTTTGATTTTAAACACTTACCCCAGGAGAAATCATTCTTTATCAACCTACAAAAAAAATTCCCCACTAGAACTTTATGTAATGCCCCCATTTTGACCCCTGGTGTATATATTGGCTTGATGTTTAAATATTGTGTATATGCGATGTATCATTCATAGCGTGGAGCTCAAGGCCAAGACTATGCTAGTGAATTCCTAAGATGATAGAGGCATGTATTATGTACTTTGTAGACCATGTACATGTAAATATTTTTAATGCAAATAAAAACTCTAAGGCTGGCTATGGAGGCAACAACAAAAATGAGGGGTTTTGTGTTGTCCACGAGGGAAAGGTGAGGGGGTGTGGCAGAGTCAACCCTTTATTTCTAACTGTCAGCTAGAGAACCCAAGCATGTGTCCTTTCCACTCTTTAATTCTGTTGTAGGCAAGTAGTTGAGAGATTAGATGATGCATTTAATGGAGCATGGGCTGAGTTCAAAAATGGTATGGCCAAGTATGGGTTGAGTTGCTTTATGTAGAAGTAAATTTAAGTCACAAAAATATGTTTCCATTCATCCTAAACCTAGCATGAGGAGTTGTGACCAGAAGGTACGATGGGGAGAGTGTGTGTGCTTTTGTCATTCATCTTGAATCCCATGTGGAAAAATCGTCGATTGAATTCGCAATGCGTATTGCATTTCCAAGAATGATCATGGTAGAATTGGTATCCTGAGAAAATACAAGTCTGAGAACGTTGAAAATGTCAGGAATATGTGTGGATTGTGGAAACTAGTGAAGACATGAAATCTCTATTGGCTTAGAATATTGGAGCTTCTATACCAACCCTGAGTAGCTCTGGAGGGAAGGAAGGTGCTTGAGGGACTCCATAGCAGAGAAGGGGGCCTTCCTTGAGTTGGGTGTGGTATGGATGAGGGTGTCAAGGATAGCTCAAGTCGATGGAGAATCTTGTAGCTCTATGGTTTAGCTCACTGGTTTAGCAGTCATTGTCCTTATTTCTCTATGGGATTGAGAAACCCAGTTGTGTGCTGGCACAAGAAAATCTGAACCCAAAATCCGACAGCATATACATTTGATTTTCAACATCAATCTATCGAGAATCCGACAAGCCTCACCTTTTATAAATGTAGGTTAATTTGCGTCGGTTCTTTGACCTAAATATGGGCTCATCAGATATACGACATGAAATGGTCGGATATCTGACCACAAATATATTAATATAAAGTTGGACATGTGACACATATACGCAGGCTATTCTACGATAGTCTTGTCAGATATTCTATGACAGACATGTCAAATATTCAACCCCCAATCCTATCAATAAGGAATGATATTCGATGATAAACCCGTCAGATAACAGACGTAAAATAATTTATAGACGGTTGTATAGCCGACGCCATTTGTCGCCTGAGGTATGGCATGAATGTCGAAAAAGTGGGGAAGGATGTCGGAGATCCGACGACATAAAAGAGAAAAACTGACAAGAGTTGTCATTGGTGATATGGCATACTCGTCGGATATAGTGGGATCTTCCATCGAATTTCCAACAACAATCTATATTTTAAAAAAATACTAGTTCTATGGTCTAATTCTCTTTATCAGAAGCAACATTTACATAAAATTGGTTGTATGAATCAAGGGTTAATGACTCATGTAATGCTGCTATGGGGAGAAAACAAAAATTATATGCATCATAAAAGGGTTTGTATCACTAAGGATGATAATACAAAAAAGATAAGTATATTTCCCTTGGCAATGACAAAAAGTATACAAGGCATGGAAAATTAAAGAAATGGAAGAGAAATCTCTATGAAGGCTATGGTGAAGACTATGGTGATTGCAGAGGATGTGTAAAGGTTATGAAGCCACTTGAATTGGCACATTCCTTCCCACTCCATTCGCTCTCCCCACCTGCAAGATTCAATTCATTTGTTTAATACTTGGACCCTTTATGTCCAATTCTTAGACAATTGATGTCAATATTTAGCATGATTAAGAGCCACTCCTCAATGTTTTTTTAACAGAAACCTAGAATGCATTATATTTATATAAAAAAGTTGTTAACAACCATGCATACAAAAAAGGGCCAAAGCCTATAGTTCAACATGTTTATCCCAGTAAGACTTGGACTGTTTATGCTAGATACAATAATAAAAAACTTGCTTCTATGCCAAGAAAAATCGTTATTTCCCTTCATAGGCTATATACGGACGAATATGACTAAAACAAAAATATAGTAAAACATAAAAAAACCATTCATACTTTTTCTACTTCTGGTTCTTTTCACTTGGAGCTTTGACTGGCTGAGCTACTGATGTCTCTTCCATTGGGTGGTCTCTTGCAAGAGAGTCTTGGCAATGAGAGCACTGGTTCATATTAACCAGGTTTTGCAAATCTTCCTTAATGTTATCAAGAGTCTCCATGAGTTCGTGTAATTCCTTATGATTGTATTCAATTTTGGAATCATGGTTTCCCATTTGCCTAGCCATCTATTTCACCTATTCTATAGTCGAGGTGCCTTTTGTGACCCCCCTATTCATGATATCATAAAGCCAGCACATATGCTTCTTAATGTCTAGCAAATATTCCTGCAGGTCATTCAAGGTGACATGTCGATCATTATTTTCCATTGCATCCCAAGAAGAAAATAACTCAATATGCGATGGGAAAGTAGGCTATGCTGCCTGAGTGTTGGGTAGCCTTTCCTTTTCGTCTAAGCTGAGGAATTCGAGAGGTAATGCCTAGAATGACTCAACCGAAAGACTGATAACATTCTCTGCGCCAAGGTCACAATAGGAAGCAATGCATGCGGGAGGAGACTTCATATTGACGTCGTCTATGGCTCATGTAGAGGCTCTAATCAGTCGGCCAAGGGGCAGGATGCCGGGGCTAGAATTTAAGCCCGTCACATGGGCTTCACCTCCAAATACACATGGAGGACAGTTGTTTCCCGGATAACGAGCGAGATGCTGGATGTTGGAGGGTCATGGAGTGTGGATGCCCATCCTTAGGCCAAAGAAGAAATGCCTAGGGGACATAGATTAAGTTTTTTAAATGACCATTAACCTTTGTTAATACGAATTTTAAATTAGTTCCTTGATTTGCTAAGTTACCTGCCTTAGTATTATTGCTTATGAAGATGTGATAAAAGATGGTTTGCATATTTGCATAGGTTTTCCCTACCCACTCGTATATTCTTCTAATTTTGACTGCTCCTTGATTGTATCGTGAGATTATTTTATGAATGACTTGTTTAGAATATCCCATGACAATAACTTTAGTGATCTTGTTTTGCTTAACCAAATCCAATCCAAAGAGAAGCACAATCCACTCCGCTTCATTGTTGGTTTTGCGACCAAGACACCAGGTGTAAGTCGAAACTATATTTCCTTTGGGATCAAAGATAATCCCACTCGCACCTACCTCCCCAGAGCCACTCCTCAATGTTGAGTGAAGATAAAACCCTAGAAATGAAGCCGAACAATG
This sequence comes from Pseudotsuga menziesii, assembly GCA_001517045.1. Taxonomy (NCBI): domain Eukaryota; kingdom Viridiplantae; phylum Streptophyta; class Pinopsida; order Pinales; family Pinaceae; genus Pseudotsuga; species Pseudotsuga menziesii. The sequence continues at coordinate 61,300 of LPNX011168019.1, forward strand.
TTTTGTAGCAAACTAACTCCAATCCTAAGACCCAATTAGACACATGATGAGTGTTGGCATTAAATACATTATAAAGAGGAATGGTACTTCAATAATTTAAAGGGTATTTAAAATCAAGGTGCCAACAATCATAATGTTTTTAGCAAAATTATGTTTAATCACTTGGGAAATTAAAACCAATTGTTTGAAAGTTACGAGTCCTGAGAATGTTTCAAATATTTGTTATAGGGGAATTAGTGGGGAAAACCAAAGAAATATTACATCCTTATCGCATGCACACACTAAATTTGTATAGCATATGATTGATATAGATGTGTGTAAATTGACAACAATCCTTTATAGAATGAAAGATAATAAGGTTATATTTCATGATATTCCATCAAAAGGTCAAGTGAATTAATTAAAACAAAATAAGTTCCAAATTAAAATCTCAAGTATTACATTAAAGTAAAAATTTGGGGATTCCAAATATATCTACAAGAAATCAAAAGACAAAATAATCACAATTACACACCATTTCAAACATGCAAGCAAATAAATATATGAAATAGCATTGTAGAGAGACAAATAGCACATCATGCCAACAAGAATAAATCCCGAATATAAAACAATGAAAACCTTATAAGTATACTTTGAGAGACTAAGAAGAGAAATACATGATAGTTGTTTTCTTCTTGTATGTGCATATTTGTTGGATCCATTCAATGTATACCCTAGAAGACTATAAAGAAGAAATCCTAATTTCAAATTCTTGGGTGCCCATTTGTATGCACCACCCATTATAGTATTCCTACATACCCAATATGTAAAAGAAGTTAACAACATTCCAAGACTACAAACATTTAGTGGATAATGGAATCTTGGGAATCAAACATTATTTTCTATGTTGTAAGAAAGCAGGAAATTTTTTGACAAAGCAAGGAGAATCAAGCACACTCACAAATGGAGGGTGCACGTACTTACTCTATTACAATTGCATATGTTCCATTGAGCTGACATATGTTGAAGCATATAAACAACAATATAATGTTAATAGAGACTGTTGCAGTCCATACTTTCTTAAAAACCAATACCACAAGTAATGGATTACATCACACCAATTAACAACTCATAATTTTTTAGCCGCTTCAATTGTAAAGTAAACAATTATCTTCAATAATAAATCAATATAGCAAACATTGGGTTAACATAGCACCGAGATCAAATTTTCAAAGACTAGATGCAAGCAAATAATGGAAATACTTGGTGAATGTGAATGTGTGTTTGGGTAACCAAGGATGTTGCTTGAAGTTTTAAATGACCATCCCATGCTCCATCTTCTTGAATACTTCAACAATATTAATTAGAAGTCACATTATCTTCAACAAAAGGTTTAAATTCTCCACGGTGGTTCTACACAAAAATCCAATAAATATATCCAACTTTTTCAATTTTCTTTGAAATTAATTCAAGAAAGAAAGACATAAATATCTAAATGTACTCAAATGACAAACATAAAGAAAGGCACACACTTAATGCAAGTTTGGCCGAATTTATGTCTAAATGTATAAAGCCAAAATGATAGTATTGAAAATGAAACACATGCCTAAAGTGAAATAAATGTGGACCAACAAGAGGTCTACATGGTTCTGCACATAATCCTTCTATGCCTAATAACCTAGACAACAATTATCACATAATCCTTCTATGCCTAATAATCATAACATATAAACTATTGAATTCAACTAAACCAGACCCATCTAATGTTGAGTCATCTTTTCTGCCATCCCTCCACATCTCTAGAGCAAGCTCCTTTTCTTATGCAACCTCCTCCTCCATCTCCACCAATAACATCTAGTATGGATACTTCTCAGCTTCATAGAACTAGCACTTCTCCTAAATTTATCTCGATGAAACTAACAACATTTCATGGTACAATTGATGGAGGGTTGCATATATCAAGCTGTGATCTATTTTTTAATTAAAAAAATTCTGATGAAACCCAAAGACTAAAATAATTTGTGGCTACTCTGAAAGGAGCCACTTTATTGTGGTATAACAAGAAAAATGAGGTTGCTTCTTATGAAATCCATTCACATTTCTTATCAGATATCCACAATGAGTATGAATAACTCAATTCAACCTAGAATTTAAACACTTGACTCGATATATTCAAATCAAATGGATTGAGATGCTGTAATAATATAAACGAATTTAAATGTTGATTAGATGATTAACCAATTCCCAACTACAACACAAGAAGAATATTTTGTTTATACATGGGTTTTTATCATGATTTTGATTCAATGTGTGGAATTTGAAATATGGACACATAAAAATGACATTTTGCTTTAAAAATGTATAAACAACTCAATTCAATAGGGAAATATACAACAATCCAAACTTGTGTACTGTAACTACAAGTGATGGAGGGTCCATCACAAATACATCAAGTACTTAGTAAAGATAAGGAGATGACTTGTGCTTGTATAACATAATCATGTACAAGATGAATGTCCCCTAGACAAGATGCTAGAAGTTTGTAATGATAAGGGGAGTCATTAAGGAACTATGCTGTTAGTTTTTCTTTAGATCTGATTAGTTTATCTAGGATATTTATTTGAAAGAATAACAAGTACAACAAGATGCATAAGATATAAAAGATACATGAGACACAAATATTTTCATGGGGGAAACCATAAAGGAGAAAACCCCACAAACTTCCTCAGAATAGTAAGATGATCAAAATAAGTAATAAGAAGTATTCAACACCTATCTATCTCTCCTCCCTTTTGTCTCTCTCTCTCTCATGCAAAATTGAGAGTGTGAGGTGTGTATGGGAGAGCGCTTCGTTATTTATACCTTTTCAAGTCACTAACCAAACATAAGATTGGGGCCCACATGTCTTCCCTAACAGGGTCAACTATTCCCAGATAGGCTCCAAATACACATTACATGATGTTATACTGGGGAATATTGCGCCAACTTACAATGAAGGTTGTACCTCATGGTATAGACACACTTAAGACATCCCGCAAGGGGGTACACCATGGGTACACACATCCCCAATGGGGTACAACAACATACAATGATAATACACATCAGAGTATCTTCCGAAGTTACATATACATCAAAACTCCCTCTTAACTAGGAAGGTATTCTCTCTCTTCACAGTCATCAACACATTTGGTCAAGTCTTCATCACAGAGTCATAGAGTCATAATCATAGCTACTTCCATCATCATCTTATTAATTTTATCACCGTACCATACTATCTGTCATCAGAAGTTTCTACAGAGCCAACCCTTTTTCATGCTAGATGTAGGCCTAGTCCTCTGCTAGGTCTTCATCACATCTTGAGCACGTCATCACGTAGTAACTATCTAGGACCTTCTTTACATTTCGATGACAATAAACTGTGTTTTCTACCTTCTTCTTGTCATATACAAATCATATATTTTGTCCTACACAAGAAAAAAAACAGCAAACAAAGAATCCATGGTTGACCTGCGTTCTATCAAAGAACTGCCTAGGTGCACCTATCGTGATTTATGACATTATCATATTAACATGGGAACACATATATATGGATATATATGTAAGGACTAATTATGACCCAACACTCTACTGCATCATGATCTTTTACGTTCTAGGTCAACCTCAAGGGATTACATCTAAACAACTTGCATCCAGGATATTTTCCATTTAGATAACCTTCAGGGCATATTACATCTGATTAACCTGTGTACCACACCAAGTATCATTTTTACACTCAGACAACCACGAGGCGTATTACATTTGAATAACATGCGTACCACGCTAGGTCTCATTTTTACATTCGGATAACTCATCACAAGACTGATTATGTCCAAGGATAACCTACGAGCTTTGCGAGGACTGATTACATATGAGGAAAACCTACTAGACTGATTACGTCAAAGCATCCTACTGCACCAATATTTTTCCCACTCGGACAACCTGTCTCATTTCTAATGTGATATATTATTCTTCCATATCATATCAGGACAGATTACATCCAAGGATAACCTGCAAGCTTTGCCAAGACTGTTTACATCCAAGGACAACCTACAGAGATGATTACATCTGAGCAACCTACGAGCTTCGCCAGGGTGTTACACTCAGACAACCTATCTCTCTAGCTATGCTAGAACACATCACTCCCTCTTTTGAGGGATCTCGATCTGGATCACACCAAATCTTTCTATGAAGTACTCAAACTTCACTCTCACAAGAGGCTTGGTCAACACATCGACTATCTACTCCTAAGGTTCCACGTACTAGAGATTTACTTATCCTCTCTGCACCATATCCTTGATTAAGTGGAACATGATCTCTATGTGCTTTGACTTGTTGTGGAACATAGGATTTTATGACAACTTCACACAACTCTGGTTGTTGTAGAAGATACAAGTCATATCCAACTAGAGATCAAATAAGTTAGACAATAAATTTCTAATCCACACTAGAGATTTACTAGAGCTTTACTTCTCCTCTCTGCAGCGTATCCCTAATTAAGTGGAACATGATCTCTATGTGCTTCGACTTGTTGTGGAACATAGGATTTTACGACAACTTCACACAACTCTGGTTGTCGCAGAAGATACAAGTCATATCCAACTGGAGATCAAATAAGTCAGACAATAACTTTCTAATCCACACTGCCTCACAACTAGTCGAGCAAACAGGAACATACTCTGCTTTGGCTGCACTTAGCGCCACACATGATTGCTTCCTGCTAAACTAGGATATCATGCGAGATCCCAAACTGAAGCAACAAACTGAGGTGCTCTTCCTGTCAATGGCGCTACTTGCCCAATCTGAATCAACATAACCGTGTAGGTTAATCCTCTGATTCATATTATATTTGATCCCATAATCCACTGTACCTTTTAGGTGCTTCCATATATGATTTGTAGATATTAGGTGAACATGTCTCGAATTCATCAGGAACTGGCTCAAGGTGTTCATCACATGTTGACACAAACCCAACCGACAAAACCAGTCGACAGGGGTTCCCACTCTGTCGACAACCTAACCACCACAATCTCCCTTAGCACCGGCCTAGACAGGTTTTACCTTGTCCAGCAACACCTGCAGAGCGGATGAGGGCTCACCCAAGATGTTCGAGGGAGAGTTGACAGAACCAAGTTTCCACAGAATAGGGGAGAGGACAATGTGACATAACATTAGAATCTTAGCGCAACATTAACAGATCATTTGAATTATGCATTCACATAACCATTCATTATCATTCTTCAATAGATCACGTCATTCAATAATAATTGTGGTACACATATTGATGTGTAAACATATCCAACAAGATAACATCATTTAAAACAAGGAAACATCACATGATAGATCCATGTCACAAATTCACATAACATTCATCATTGAGTCACAAAAAATAGTAAAACAGTAAGACAAAAAAGAGCACAGTGATTCAGATCAGCTTTCATCTTGTCATATTACTTCCACACAAAATCACAGTTCATAGATCAACAATTATCATTTCAGATACTCAAAGATATTCTTCACTAAGCTTAAATTCTTCACACTTACAAAAGTTATCTAACATTTGTGATTCAAAATATACTTATAGGCTTACGCCTTTACATTCAAGGTCCACTTAGACAACTTCTAACTAATTCTTAACCGATTCTACAAAATAATGACCAATATCCATAAAATATGGTCAAAAACTATAAAAGGTGACACACAATATATAAAATAATATATTCTCCGCCTTGCACGCCATCTTCCACTTGTGCAGTGTCTTTGAGCTTGCGCAGCATCCGCGATGTTGTGCAACTAACTTATCCCAAACGCCTTTCCAGCAGCCCCCCAACACAATCTTGTGGCTTGCCCTCAAGCCACGCTAGCTTGATATGGTGTACTCAGTAATCTTGAGCTTGAAATATTCATACTGCTGAGTAATCTCCTTAACCTATTCTTTAACTTTGTTCGCTATCTCCTGGCTCACCATCAGATCATGTGCGACTGGATGCTCGACCATCTTCTTAGCGATCTCCTTTTTTCCTTCTTGTGCTTGTGATGTATTTGTAACTTCGAAATGTATTCACTTGTATATTTCTTATTGTATTTCATTGTACCTCGACGGAGATGTTTGTTCCTCTGATCGGGAGAGTCATTAATATAATTAAATCATGTAAATTCATTGAGGTTAACCCTCTGTTGTAAGTCAGGGCATTAGACCCCATAGTTGAGTTGTATTAGGGTTATTAGAATCTCCTATAGAATTCGGCCTTGTAGGGAAGAAATTCTAGTGGAATTTAAGTATAAATAGAGATTGAGCCTCTCTATTTGCAACACACACTCACTCAACAATAGTGCATGAGTGAGAGAGAAGTAGCTTGCACAAGTGAGAGAGAGAACAACTGTCGGAGATCATCTTTGTACTTTTGGGTTTTACTTTTGTTGTTGGTGCTCATTCTATCTCTGAGGAAGTTGCGGGGTTTTATCCTTTATGGTTTCCCTGAGGAAAATATTTTTGTCTCTTGTCTCTTATGATTATTGTTGTGCATGTTATTATCTCAGATAAGATCTTAGATAATATTGATTAAACGATAAAAATATAACATGGTATCAGAGCTAACCTAAGAAGAAGACATTGTACAGCTGGAAAATATAGGGATTCTTAATTTTGGGTTTCTCTCCATAGATCATCAACAAAATGAGGCTAGGATAACTCTCCATTGAAGGGTGCATCTTCCTGTCGAAGCAAAACCTGATTCCAGGAATTTTTAGTTTTTGGCCTGTCACTACTGCAGGAAATTAGGGCTTTTCATAGAAGTGGAATTTTTGAGTGAGCCCAACATAGGATTTCTCTCATCCTCAAAATCAAAATTTAGAGACCAAGATCGAAGTTTTTGGTTGGGTAGAACTCCAGGAAATTCAAATCCTAATTTGACCCTAGACTAGAAAATCAACACTGCAAAAGATCAGCGCCAGATCCAGTTCGGGCATCTCAAATTGGTAAGATCTAAATATCTTGTATTTACATTTGAGGTTCTCATTAAATATGTCTCATCACACCAATCTTGATGAAAAGATTGAAGGAGATGATAACTTTCAAGCATGGAAGTATAGGATTTCACTTGTTCTTGAAGAAAATGAATTGGACACCTACATAAGTGGAAAGGTTCCAGTTCCAGAGGGATATGACCTTGGTCAAGGACAAGAGGATTATTGTTGATTCTATCAAGGATCACCTTATACCATATGTGTCTTCCCTAAAGACACCTAAAGAGACGTTTGATTCATTGACCAAGCTATTTGAAGGGAAGAATAAAAATCGAAAGATGAATTTGTGAAATCAGTTGAAGAATGTAAATATCTAGAATGCAAAGACCATACAGTCATACTTTACAAGGGTCTCTCAAATCAAAGAACAACTTGAAGTTGTGCAAGAAGAAGTAGAGAATGGAGAAATTGTGATGACCACCTTGAATGGTCTCCCTAGGTCATGGGACTCCTTCATTCAAGGGATTTATGCTAGAATAAAGTTAATCACCTTCAGTGGGCCATGGGAGGAATTCTCACAAGAAGAATCTCGAATAATAGGTTGAGAAGAAAAGATGGAAAATGAATATCAAGCTCTGACAACACACACCAAGAAAATCAGAAAGGAGCACTATCCTCTCAAGAAAGAGATTGTCCGAGAAATAGAGGTGGCTCCCACAAGAAGAAGAACAACAAAAGAAGACATCATTCTCACACTACATAGGATGATGAACCTCTCGGGAAGAGAATCAAAGAAGAAAGTGAAGATTCTTCAAGCGATGAAGAGTATGTTTTGATTTCTGCCCTCATAGGAATTGTTACACATGGAAGCAATGATTGGCTCATAGATAGTGTGACTTCCAAGCATATGACCAGATTTAAAGAATCCTTTGTGAATTACCTATCTGAACATGAGTCACTCCACAAAGCGAAACTTGGGGATGACTATTGGTATCCTATAAAATGAAGTGGTGAAGCTTCCTATAAGCTAGACTCTGGAAAATCTATGAAGATGAAGGATGTTTTATTTTCTCCATATCTGCATTGGATGCAAAAGGTATGAGGTTGCATTTGTAGATGGCCAAGTCCTTATGTGGTCAAAGGGAAAGACCATAGATGATGCAATAGTGATTGGAGAGCAAGAGGGAGGATTATACAAATTAAAGGGTCAACCAGAACAAGCTTTGGTCCATGACTTAGTAGAGCCAAGTGAACTTTGGCATAGAAGGCTTGCACATGTGCACTATAGGGCACTACCACTTGCAAGCAAAGTTGTTGAAGGTATTCCAGAAATACAAACAAAGCATGAAGGAATTTGCAAAGGATGTGTGAAGGGAAAGAACACAAAGAAATAATTTCCAAGTAGCGACATCAATGCAAAAGGAATCTTGGAAATCATCCACTCTGATGTATGCGGTCCGATGTCATCTAGTTCATTGAGTGGGTGTGTATGTTATGTTTCTTTCATTGATGATTTTTCTAGGAAGATATGGATATATTTCTTGAAAAGAAAGGATGAATTATTCAGTATGTTCAAGGAATTCAAATCCTTGTTCGAGAACCATACAGAGAAGAAACTCAAGACCTTTTGATCGGACAATGGCGGGGAATTCACATCAGATGACTTCAAAGAATTACGAAGAGAGTCAGGGATTAAGAGGGAGTTGACCACTCCATATAATCCACAACATAATGGAGTTGCAGAAAGGAAGAATAGAATGATTATTGAAGTAGAAAAGGCAATTCTTCATTATCATGATCTTCCTATGCATCTACGAGAAGAAGCTACTAGGACAATTGTGTATGTACATAATCACACTCTGCATAGAGTATTTGAGAACAAGAAACCAGAAGAAGTATTCTCTGGAAAGGAACCAGAAGCCATCCATATTTGAATATTTGGTTTCCCGGTGTATATACACATTCTCAAAGAAAAGAGAATGAAGTTATATCCTTCAGGAAAGAAGGGTATATTTGTGGAATATAGTGAAATCTCGAAGGCTTACATAATATATTTCCCAGGATTCAAGAAGATCGACATTAGCAGGGACATGACATTTGAAAAAGACTTGACTTACAACAAATCCTTGAAAGAGACCCGTTGAAGACCTTGAATAAATACAAGTACCAAGGATATAAGATACAACAATGAATGAAGAAACTCTATAAGAATATCGAGAAATGGAAGAACCTTAGGAACCTATAGATCCACCTCGTGAGAAGAATTCTTACAAGAGGAAACCAACATGAGTACGTGAGGCTATCCAAGATGCAGAGAGATATGGAACTCCAAAAGAAATGCACAAAGTAAGGAAGAGAACTAGGCCCTTGTAATGTCCATTTTTTGAAATTTTATTAAAATGCCCAATTTCCCAATTTTTCACAATTTTGGCTCTTGACTAGTTTGGATGTCTAGACCTCCAAATTGACCCAAATGCTTCCAAATTTTCTATGAAGGTACATGAATGATAATATAAATTAAATATAATTCTCATGTATGTTTTTTTACCTCCCAATTACTTCTGCAAACTTGTTTAATGTTCTGTTCAAAGTAGGAGTCTTTACTAGCAAATTGGGGCTCCAATTCCCCCTGGGTAATTGTCGGAAATGGCTTCAAAAATGATCCCAAAGTCACTTGAATTTCTCAAAAGAGGCTGGGTATATGTAAGGGAAATTTTCAAAGTCTCATATGCATCATGGTTCATTTTATACAGGCTTTTATGACTCTTTCCAAAACAACTCCCAAGTCACAATTTCGACCCTTGGGGAAAATGCACCAAATCTTCTCCCAATGCAATAAAAATGAGTAAAATGGCTTCCAATGATTAATTACTAGAAATGAGAATTGAAATAAACATTAATTAAATTCCATCCATCATACATTTATCATAGATACATTCCTCCATTCGAAATAATAAGCATTACCATGGCATATATCAAAATGGAGTGGAAATGGTCATTGTTTGCTCATTAAAAGTCATTTTGACATACAAATCTTGGGAATTCAGACTTGAAATTTTTTGAGAATTAATAACAGAGAATATTGAACTGATTACAATCATAAATGGACAATTAAAGGCTCTCTCAATTCAAAATCCTCAGCATTACAATGGTTCACAACAAGATAGTGGGGAAATGACACTATTTCTTCTTTGTTCAACATTCTTACATGAATTATTTTGGGTATTTAGACCTGAGATTATTATGAACATGAAATACATATAATATACATCATAACACAATATAATTGGCATTATAATCTTCCCCAAAGAGATCAATAGCTCACCCAAAGCACAATCCCTCCATTGGCATGAATATGGTGTGAAAACTGGAAATAGTTGAGAGATAGTGCTGCAATAGAAGAATCCACATGATTTCCTGTAGCTTACACCTGCAAATAATACTCCATTAAAGCTCCATGAAATACCTGAGTGGCCTTTCCAAACACCAACTAGGATGGAAATCTTTCACCCTCGAAATTGGCTTAAGCAAGAAAACTAGTCATCCACTAGCTCTCACAATTCAAAAATGACAATTTCAAAAATGAGAAAAAACTTCCTCTCATGGATGATCCCTATATTTTATTAACATTATTATCCTTCTAAGGTTCCACATCCATTAATAAACCAAATCCAAGTCAAATTGGTGTGGCTGCTCATGCTATTACATGTGGCCTCTCTCTTCACCTTCCCTCTTCTCCCAATTTTGAGTAGGAGCCTCTTGGCCTTCTCCAACTCCTAAATTCGACCTCTAAGATGATATATTCAGTCCTGAAATGTCATTATTTCATTATGTCAGCCTTCATATCTGACTTGTGTCATAACTGTCATAGAATCTCCATCATTGGTGTCATAGATGTCATAAATGTAAGGGGAATCTAGCCAAGTGTCCATGAAACTCCCATTTGGCTCTTTCTCTCCCATGTAAGTTACAACTCATCCCAAATTCGACCTATGAAGTATATGGACAAGCATATTAACATTATAATCCATAAAAAAACATTAGACTTCCCATATATTCAATTTTGCAAGAGAAAGATACCATTTAACATAGGAATTCTAGCTAATGTGGGCCCCATAGTCTCCATGTGTCTTCATGCCCCATTGTCACTTCCATTTTCTCTTGTATTTATTTAATAAGCTAAATTATTAAATATTTATACCCTTCTAATTTCTAAACATCTTTTATTATCCCCCTTATTCCAAATCTCAAAGCTTCCACCCCCAAGCTAGGAAACTAGTTATTTTCCACCTTAGCAATTATTTGAGCATCCATTTGACAACTTTCATGAATATGGAAAATGTGATTTTCCCATTGTGACCCAATTCAAAATTTGGGACATTACAAATCCTCCCTTCCCAATATTGCTTTTCCTCAAACAATTTCAAACATGGTTGTTGAAGAACCTACTTCTGTATAATTCTTTGAAGTTGCCATTGAGTTGCCCACTTGAGTCTTTGAGATTTCATGAAGATTTCAGAGAGGAACCACCATGCTTGATGTTGCACTACTATGATTAACATCACCTTATTAAATGGGGAATCAATCTCCCATACTGCTTATTTCCCAAAGAATTTGAAATCAATGGGACTAAAAACTATCCCAAGGTCCCATTGCTTGCATTGCACTCCAATAATTAAGAGTGCTCTCTAACCCATACCATTTGGAAAGAGAATTCCTAGATCCCATTTTCGTGTATGCATTATTCTGAACATCATGAGTGCATAATATATATCATCAAAGCATATAACAACATAATAATAATGTACATCAAGGAAGTGCCTCACCAAGAAATCATGAAAGTGCTTATACCTCCCAGTGAGTAGACTACCATTTGCCAAGTGCATACATGCTTCAAGTGATCAATCAAATATGCTCCAATGACATAGGTGAGGATCCCATTTCCTATAATGCTGCTCCCAAATAATTTAATATGCATCAAAATAATAGTCAGCCATTTTTTATTTCATCCAAGAAGTGAATGAAGAACCTCCACCAAAATATGAACCAAATAAGGAGCAAATAAAACACGAAGACTTCAAGTGTCTCAAAGAAGTCTCATCAATACACCCATGAATATGTATATCATCATGAAATAACAGAGGATGTTGCTGCCAATAATAATTTTCCTCAATCATATCCCTCTTCACCCAAGTGTTGGATGAATTTCCTCCAACATCAAATGAACCAAGTGTTGAGCAAGAAAAACCATGAGCCTTCAAGTGACTCAAATGAACATCATAGGTGCACCCATGTATATGTGTATAGTCATAATGTAAACAAGGATGCTGCTGAAAATGCAAATAAGATGCTGCTCTAATAATTTCATCATCAAAAGGAGGAATAGAATGTCCATGCTCTTCATGTGGCACCATCAAAAAGAAACCTTTCACCCATACTTCATTAGGATGACTGCTGCAAAATTTAGAAGTGTAGGATGTAGGAGAAAGAACCAACTCACCCAAATGATCAGTAAGTGAAAAATTGTCATAATGTGAAGTATCCATAGGGGTAGGATTATTCACCTCCCTAGAAAATGCAAAAATTTCCTCATGGGTTGGTTCCAAGGTGTTGGAATTATGCACTTCTTCAAAAATTGTGTAACCATTTTCAAGAGGAAACTCAAGTTCCTCTTCCACCATTACTAGTGATTGGATATCATCACTATAATCCTCAAGCACATCAAGAACCTACAATTTTTCATGTTTCTCATGATCCATCATGTCATGAGAATCCTCCAAGAAATCTAGCGTATGAAAATCTGAAACATCGGAGAAAAAACAAGTGTCTTGCAACTTTTCAAGAAGTTGTTCATTTTGAATTGTGAGCTTATCAATAACTTCATTATTCTTCAAGTAGGATTCATGTAACCATTCAATAAGATCAATGAAATTTTTTCTATCAAAAATAAAAGACATGAAATTACCTTTGATGTTGCACATTGCTCTTTGGATCTTCTCCATGTCTTCAAGGAAGGATGGATCCTCCAAGGAAGTAGCTCTCCAACAAGAATTTGATAACAATGCTTGAGTGTCATGGAGTATGCTAAGGACCTATTGGATCTTATTTTCATTCATCTTTAAGGACCCTTCAAGAAAATGAGGCTCTTGCAAATGAACCTCCTCATCTTCTTCCTTCTTGCTTGGACCAACTTCATGAAGCTCAAGTGGTGATGGGGAAGTTGATCTTGTTTCTTCTTCAACTGCTACAGGGTCTTCATTTTCATGTTTAATGGAATTTTGGCTTGTAGCAACATTTTGAAATCTGATATCTATGTCACCAACATAGATTTGTGAGCTCCCATCAGTAGGTACTCCTTCATAGTTCAAGCATCCATCAGTAGACGCACTTTGTTTCATTTCCAAGGTAGCATGTGTCTCAAAATTATCTTCAGTATTTTCAATAAAAACTTCTTCATACTCATGTGATGTATCTTCATATTTTTCAGAGTCACTTGGGAGTGAATTTCGATCATCTTCATGTACTACTTCTTCTACTCCACCTATTTCAGAACTAGGTGGTTCATGGGTCTCCTCCTTTTTCTCCTTCAAACAAGATAATACATTTTTCTCCTTGGTTTTCTTAAAATAAATATATTTTTCCGAACTTTGGATAGCCAAAAATTCAAATGCTTTCATAATATTCTTGGTCATGTATTCAAATATAGGTGTTATGGAGAGAAATTCCTATGGCTTGGGGTACCACAACAGACAGCTTGACTCCAAAAATCAATCCTTTCCAATATGAAAGAGAAATTAAATATCTAACACTAAAGGATCAGACCTCATACCTTATTCCGGACGGTTGAAGTAGATCCTCGTTGAGCTTTCCAACTTCAGCTTGAATTGATGAATCACTTCCTCAAAAACAAGTAAACAAGACAAGCATACTATATATATTGGTGTTAGATCTAATATAGCATATATAATCAACAATGTATAACCATTTGAAATCATCCATGGATAAAATATTCATTCAAACATACATTATTGGACAGGAAAAGATATTTCTACTAATATAAAATCAGAGATTACAATGAATACAACCTATGTCGGCACGTCTACCAATCGGAGAAACTGAATCCCCCACTTGGGCCTCCACCACCTCAATCCTCCATCTCTCGATAGCAAGCTCACAAGAAAAAGGAAAGCTTGGGAAGAACACTAAAGTTCTCCAAGGGACAAAGGGATGCAGACTCAAGCACAAGTTCCAGCAACAATGGACTATAGTTTCTTTGCTCTCAATTCTCTTATTCCTTCAATGTATCCAAAGAGTTCCTTATATATCTTTTCAATGGGGTAATGAAAGGTTGAATCCAAGCGATCTCAAGGCATATGGAAGGCCAGGAGATAGGTGAGTCGGATCCATGTCAAAGAAAACTCCAAAAGGATTTGGATTTTGTACACATCCCGATGTACGCGGTTTTAGAGGTCAAACCCGCGTATATACGCGATAAGGGATTTAAAAGTCACGTATAGCAATTTTCACATGTTTTTAGGGATGATCTAGGAAACATCAAAGGACAAAAAATGGTCCAAGGGGTCTAAGGAGTCTACAAAGGGACATGGGAAGTCCATACAAGTGTGATTCACCTGGTGTGGTAAAATCAGCTATAACGGATGCCCCCTAATGTGTGAGGTCAGAGGGGTCATACGATGGCTGAAATACATTATAAGTCCATCCTAGAAGTGGAGTGATGAAGAATCCCAAATGGAAGACCAACCACCCAATCAGCATAGTACAATGATACAACTCTGCACATAACTGCAAATACATATAGCAGTCCCGGATACATAAGAGTACAATGGCCATGAATAGGCATGATACAAAATATCACATAAGTGGTCATTTCCACGTACAATATACATAGATCAAAATATCCATGATGAAGATATACAAAGGATCATGATCTCCATACTGGCTGAAGATATACAATGGATCAAGATCTCCATAATAGCTAGAAATGTCTGACATATACTGGAATCAAGTCACGAGAGCTGAAATCTCATGAACACTGGCATGATCAAGGAGGTAGCATATAAGAGATGCCACCAATATGGAAGGTCTTCTACATAAACCGCTACAAGTACAAGTCCTACTATGTGAATAGAGGTGTCGAGGTCGAACATAGTAGTCCATCATCTCATTATCGGTCATTGATGTATACTGTTAACATACGTGATATCACCCACCGATAATGATAATAGGAATCAAGGTACTAGAGTGCAAACTAACAAGTGAAAATAGATGTGTTGAGATCGAACACTTGAGAGGATCCATTGATTAGGGGACATTAATGTATTCCCAAAAACTGTCGATGGTGAGAGAACCTACCACTGATGACTGCAAGTCTCAAGGCACTCAAAAATGACTCTAGATTCCAATCCCAGAATAAATGATCTGAAGTCGATGGGATGAAATCCGCTGGAAGGAGGGAATTAAGTCATCCCCCATCATCCAACACAAGGTACTCAGCAAAGCTGTATAATGTGGAAGGACTCGATCATAAGGTGCACGAACCAGTAACTGTACCAGGAATGGTCGAAATGCAAAGTCAAGATAACTGAGGAATGGCCGACTCAAGTTTCAAATTCCTTCGAACAAGAGCATAATGGAGAATGGTGACTGAATAAAGGCGGCATCAACTCGATATACAAAATTGGGACATCTCTGCGACACAGGAGGCATCGACAGAGGCTTCATGGGGACTGGAAGCTTAACTAGTCGGTGAAGATAAACTCAGATAAACGAGTACAGCTCCTAAAGTCAAACTATAAACCCAACCAATGGATGTGATATACAATGCTCTATTCAAAGGCAACACAACTCGACATCTTCCAAAAGATAACATCTTTCCTTGTCTGACTTTTTTGGTTTTTTCATTTTTTTGGAATTTTTCAAATATTTAAAAACCTTGAAAAAGAATAAAATGGCTTTATAGTTACAGACTAGGAGGAGACAAGTGTCATATGGGAAAAAAAACTAGTTCCAAGCAGTGGAACATACCTATGCTCAATGCAAGGATACGTGTGCAGGATAGCGACACTTGGGGGAAAGTCCCCTCCTGGTAAAAATCGGGAATCAAGATACAAAGGATATATGAAATGGCTCTGCTTGGCTAGACATGAGACAAGCTTGGGCTATATGGCTGAAACTCAATGTTAGGGAAGCCGATGTAAGGCTCAATAAGGCAGGCAAAGCTCATGATAATGCAATTACAACTTGACATAAGGGAGTCCTGAGGAAACAGGCCAGCAAAATATCAAGAGGAGTATGAGGCTCTTGCGAAATGTCATGGCAATACTATACAACAGACTCCCACACCCTAAGGGACAAAATGTCGGCATGGGCACCAAATGTAGATAAGGCGCTAACTAGGGTACCCATGTAAGGTCAAGCTCTACCACTCATATCATGCCACTTCTAAAACAACAAGAATGTTTCGTGACATAATAGAGTGGGTTCATACCTAAGGCTATAATGAAACGGTCATAAGGTCATGCAAAATGCAAATGGGAGTAAAACCTAACCTATATGCTAGTTTAAACATAATACCTGTGATAGGCACAAACGGGTTGAAACCTCGGAGAGAGTGTACAAAAACTGGACCCTACATGACAACCATATTAGTCCATAACAACCCAAAATAGTCAATAAAGAATCCAAACTATAAGGAATAGGGAGGAATGATCATGACAACTAAACCCAAAGGAAACAACACAGTGAATGATGGGACATAAAAAGGAATGTAAAGTGTAGACCCAATGTTCATGTATCCACTACCACCCCCACAAGGGTGACCACCAGTGTAAAGACCGAGCAAAAGGAATAAAAATCCTCCACAAATAGAGTAGAGGATGGAATGTGACCACTCCCAAATCTATGAGCACGGTAAGGGGTTGTGATGCCCCCAAGTCTGACACCAGGGTCCGTACTAGGACTAAGGACGGGTGATAAGATACTAGGCATGCTGAAAATAAAAGGACCCAAAATCAAGAGATCATAAATATACTCAAGTAACCACGATCCCAAAGGCCAACTAGCACACAAATAGCACACTCTGAAGAAAATCTACAGCCAAAATACAAGCAAACCAAGGGGAGGATATGTGAGCTCTCGAATGCAGCAAGTATGTCTCACCTAGGAGAGGCTTAAAAATCCCATACACTACAAGCGGAGGTTCGTAACCAATTACTGTGGCCTCCAGCTTCAATGCATATAGCGACTGTGCTGTTCGACCCCAACCTGGCTGGGACACCTGCAGAATAACCCCTGCAAAGTACCCCCTCGATATCCTAGGTAAGGCAACTAAGTCACCTCAATATAATCAATGCTCAGGTGGACAGTCGTAGGCGGGATTGACTGTATGGGAAGGGTAGCAAAGCCCAAAACTCTCGAAAGAGCCCCTAGATACGAATACAATCCTGGAAATATCTCTGGTGCTACTCAGTTATGACAAGGGGTCATCCCAATCATAACTGCTCACACTACCTCGTGCTTAACTCCCTTGTAAGAGGAGGATCCTGAGAAACACTAATTTTATAAAGGAATTTCACACTCTCACCTGGACAAACACATACATGTTGTTGTTTAGTGGTCTTGGAGAATTTACCGACAATAAACTATTCCAAGACCCTAAAACCTAATGTTGTTGGTGTACCCTATCAAAGAAAATAGTGTAATCCATTTTAATTAAGCGTTGATTTTATTTGGATGTAATTACTCAAAGGGAAATGATTGTGCAACTAATGAAGTTATGACTCAACAGTGAAGTAAATATGCACACCATAACAAACAATGCTAAGTGCAATCTTTGTCAAATGAAAAATAGGGTATGCCACTACATGAGATGCATAAATATATATTCCTTTGATGTCAATGCAATCCTTCCTATATGAAATCCTAAATACAACTCTCATCCAAGCAATCCAATGCAAGTACCTCCTCAAATCCATATCTAAGATGCAACTAAGAATGCAACTACTTTGTATTTTTCAATATAAAAGAATGAAAAATGAAATAAAAGTCATTTAAAACTCTTAGTCTCCGCAACAAGTATAAAACACAAGCCCAGCAAGACACCGAGACAAAAAGAGTAATGCACTAATGGAAAAACAAAAAGGATAAATGACTAAAACTACTTTCAAAGAAAAATCAATGAAAAAGCGGTCTCTGGTCACAAAAGAAGCATCCAACAGACAACATCAGACCCAAGGAAGACCCAACCACACTCACAACCCACCCAACAACTTCCCACAAGATCAAACTCAACCAAAAGGGAGGATGTACGCGACTGTTTGAAGAACAACTGCGTATGTACACGACTTTTGGTCAAAAAGCTGCATGTATACGTGGATTTTGGCCAAAAACCTACGTGTATACGCAACTTTTGGCTAAAATCTGCGTATGTACACGACTTTTGGCCAAAAACCTGCATATATAGAGAAGACAGTGGTAAACAGTAGGCCAAGGGTCAAACCAATAAAGGGGAGTGTCAATGGATAAACATACTATAAAATGCGACACAGAAACAGGGAGAAACCAAGAGCAAGTCAATAATATCAAGCCCATTGTGCCCCCAACCCCAAAGAAAAACAAGGAACATCCCCAGTGGAGTCCATTCAGACTTGGAGTTGTCTCTGGTGCGTGTGAAGACCGTTGTTGTGATCGCGTTGAAGACTAAAAATCATTGATATTGTTGTTGCTGGAGAGAGATATTCACGCCCTCATGAAGCTCGTTCAACCCTAATTTCTGCCCTAATTCCTATGCGTGGAATTTTCCGGTAAATTCTGCAAGCATTTGTTTATTTTCATTGAGTGAAGAGCCTCGTGACTGCTATATTGAAACTGTGACTGTTGCATGAAGAATTTTCTCCTCTTTGAATTGCTGCTATGAATGATATAGCATGGAATTGCTGCGTTTTCTCCTTTCAATTTGTAGCTGTGCTTTGAAAATAAATCTATAACCACCGCATGAGAAGATTGTTGGTTAATTGTAGCATAGACTGTATTGAAAAAAAAGTAGCAGAGACTTAGACCTGCTTCTTTCATATAGCTGAGATCGTTGACTGGTGCTAAAAAATTGCTTATGAACTTATTGACAGCATATTAAGATTGTAAATCACCTTGGCAGAGGCTGTAGACCTGCAAGGTTTTTGTTTTTCTATTATCTCATTCTCTTTGTCATATTAAGTTCATTATTGTAAATTACACTAACAGTTGTAAAAAATGCAATCTATAGCACCTATTGTTGGTGTTGTCCTCACTGGCAAGGAAACATATCCAAAATGGTTTAGAAAGATCAAGAAATAAAGCGATCCTGTTGAAGAATCCCTTTACTTTGTTCAGAAAACAAAGAATCGGTCCAAATACCCTTCCAAGGGAGATTGCAACAAGAGAGGACGAGGGAGAAGAAATTTCAAAGGCAGAGGGGGCAGAAACAACTTCAACAAAAGATCAGATTTGTAGTGCAAGCGTTGTGGAAAGACTGGGCACACAGCAGATCAGTGTTGGGCTTCATGGGACTCCATCAAAGACAAGCATAACCAGAAGAAAGATGATAATAAAAATCAAGATGCTAGTAAATCTTTTGATTCTGCTCATTGTATTGTTGCACATTGTAATCTTGGAATTAATGAAATGACTTCACTTTCATCTTACAAAGATTGTTGGCTGCTTGATACTGGTGCAACATCACACATGACATTTAGAAAAGACTGTTTTGAAGAACTTAATGAAACAATAGATGGCATAGTTTACTTTGCAGATAAGTCAAGTCTTAAACCAAAGGGAATGGGAACCATTCGACTAAAGATGCATGGATTCCCTGATTTCTTGTTGAAGAATGTTCTTTATCTTCTAGAGTTGCAGAGAATCCTATTGTCCTTGGTGGAGATTCGACAGCGAGGCCATTCCATCCACATGTTTGATGGAATCGTAGAAATAAGAAAGTCCTCTGACAACCAAGTCATCATGACTGGATACAAAGATGGGAAGCTGCTGAAGCTAAAGCGTTCACCTGCAAGAGTTCATAACTATGCCTACCTCTCTCAGCATTGAGAAGGTAATTTGTCATCTAGTTCATTATGGCATGCAAGATTTGGTCATCTAAATTATAACAGTCTTCATTTGTTGAGAAAGAATGGTGTATTTGGTTTGCCCACCATTCCCAAAGAAAAGAACAAATGTGATGCATGTATATTAGGGAAACATAGTAAGCTACCATTCCATGAATCTAATTTCAGAGCAAGTAGGAAATTAGAA
>LPNX011168019.1:81739-115577 GCA_001517045.1 Pseudotsuga menziesii
AGTCTCTCAAATTCTCTTGATAACAAGACTCCACATGAAATGTGGTTTGGCCATCTCCCTTCAATCAGGAATCTCAGAGTTTTTGGTTCCACCTGTTATGCCTTGATTCCAAAGGAGCAAAGAAACAAGCTTGGTGCTCGAAGCAGAAAATGCATTTTCCTGGGGTACGAAGAATACTCCAAGGCATACCGTCTGTATGATGAGGTAAACAAGAAGTTTGTTATTTCCAGAGATGTCATTTTTCTTGAAACTAATAAAAATGACCAGTCCATTGAGAGACAGCTTGATCACTTGGAAAAATATCCTCATCCAAAGACATATTCTGAAAATGAATATGAAATTCCAAACCTTGAAGGGGGGATTCCTATTTTGGATCAACCTTTGGAATTTCCATATGAAGCACCAACTCCCCCGCATGAAGAAGTTCCTGCTACTTCACCTGATCAAGAGATTCAACTGGATGATGTGATTGAGAGAATTGAAAGACTCTCAATCAATGATGAAGCACCACCAGCTAATCAACCAGGACCATCACAGAAGATTCCTAAATGGGCCACAAAGACACTTGAAAGCGTCCATCCGGATGAAGTTGGAAAGACGGGAACGAGAAGTTCGAAAAGACATGAAGATGGAGGAGGAGAAAATAATTCAGGTGATGACATGGATGCATCATTTGATTGTGAATTTAATTTATCTGCTAACTTTGAACCAAATTCCTTTGAAGAAGCTTCTACTCGAGTTGAGTGAAAGAAGCTATGCAGAATGAGTATGATGCACTCATGAAGAATGGAACTTGGAAGCTGGTTGACCCTCCAGTTGGAACCAAACCAATTGGCTACAAGTGGGTGTATAAGAACAAATACAAATCAGATGGCTCACTTGACAAGCACAAAGCAAGGTTTGTAGCAAAAGGCTATGCACAAAAGGAAGGAATTGACTATGAAGAAACGTTCTCTCCTACAACAAAATGGGCTACCATCCATACCTTACTCTCTTTAGCTACTCAGAAAGGGTGGAAAGTTCATCAAATGGATGTGAATACTGCTTTCTTGAATGGATACTTGAAAGATAATGTCTTTATGTCTCAGCCAGAAGGCTTTGTTGTGAAAGGAAAAGAACAAAAGGTATGCAAGCTTGTCAAATCCTTGTATGGCCTAAAACAAGCGCCTCGCGCATGGTATGAAAAGTTAATCGAGCATCTTTTGAAGTTACATTTCGAACATTTTGATCTTGATGATGCAACATTGTTTATAAAGAAAGTTGGAAGATCTGTTGTGTATCTTGTGGTGTATGTAGATGATCTTTTAATGACAGGGAACAATGAGAGCTATATAGCATCCATAAAGAAAGATTTGAAAAAGATCTTTGAAATGACAGATATGGGACATCTCCACTATTACTTAGGAATTGAAGTCACTCAACATCCTAAGTACATATTCCTATCTCGGAAAAAATATGTTGGAGAACTACTAAACAAATTTTGCATGACAGAATGCAACCCTATATCTACTCCAATGGAACAGAAAATGAAGCTCACATCAAGCGAATGAAAAGAATTTGAGGATGCGACCAAGTATCGACAACTTGTAGGAAGTCTTATCTACCTTACAACAACTAGACCAGATATTTCTTATGTTGTTGGCATACTTTCAAGGTTCATGCATAAACCTTGTGAAGGACACTGGTCAGCTGCAAAAAGAGTTCTAAGATACTTGAAGGGGACTCAAGACATTGGACTCAAATACTTTAAAGTGGATGACTTCAAACTTATTGGGTACTCAGACTCAAATTTTGATGGTGATAAGGAGACAGGAGTATCAACTTCTGGATACACTATGAGTCTTGGATCAGCAGCTGTCTCATGGAGATCACGCAAACAGTCAGTTCCGACAGATTCAACAACACATGCAGAATACGTGGCTGCAGCTGAAGCAACGAAATAAATAGTATGGCTCAGGAAGATACTTGAAGATTTGCAAGAAAAATAAGATAACTTCACTCCATTATTGATCGACAATACTTCTGCAATCAAGCTGGCTAAGAATCCTAGATTCCATGATTGAACCAAACACATCAACACAAAGTATCATTTGATTCGACATCATGTAGAGGCCAAGACAGTCCATCTTCGACATTGTTCCACAAATGATCAAATTGCAGACATCTTCACCAAAGCGCTTGGACGAAAAAAGTTTGAAAGATTCAGAAACATGCTCGGACTTACGAACACCCCTTCGAATTAAGAGGGGGATTGTTAGAATATAATCCGTCGGGATTATATATTGTAAATAAATAAATAAATCTGAATAGTAGGAAGCCGAAAAGGCTGGGCGGAAGGTGAAACACAACCGTCATATGATTTGTATAAGTATATGCATTAGCAAATGAATAAATTGAATCGGGAGTTATACCTATCAAGGCTTTCAATCTCTGTCCAAACTTATTTGTAGCATAACTTATCAAAATTTTCTTGGGTGATTTTCGGTCTTTTGTATGAATTCCAAAGAAGTCAAGGGTTAAGGATCTTTGGGTTATTTATATTTAGCACATGTGATTCAAAATTGATACATTGAAAGAAATAAAGGTTACATTATCATTTTCACCATCTTTATTGCTCCACTTATACATGGCTCTAGGATGATCATGCTTATCTACTATATCCTTGGCATCCACACTAAGATAATTGTTGTTGATAGGTCTCATATAGTGGTACATTTACGGTTTCTAGGGAATAGTGATTTTTGCAATCCCATTAAGCCAATTTCCTGTGTTTTGTTCAAAATTCCTATAAAAGGTTTATGGATTTCATAACCCGCTTGATCATATATTGTGAACTTATACAATCTATCATCGTTTCCCGACCATTAGATACTCAAAATTGTGATTTATCTTTTTTACCATTTAGAGGACTCTATAAGTTAGGTTCCCAAATTCTTAAAGGGTGCTAGCTCAATGGAAGAGCGCCTGCCTTATAAGCAGGAGGTTGGTGGTTCGATTCCTCCATGCCCTAATGATATTATAATATCGGTTAAAAACAACTAAATTAGTAATAAAAAAATAAGAGATAAGTGACCAAACAATGAGAGACAACTGACCAAACAAAATGACCAAAATCCGTATATAAAATTACGAAAAATGACTAAATTAGTGACCAAAAAATGAGAGACGTGAAACTAGGCATTAAAAAGGATGCAACATGTGGCGCTAATGATGAAGCCAAACATGGTGTTGATATGGTAGCAAAATAAGATGCAAAACTAGACATTAAAAAGGATGTAACATGTGGCGCTAATGATGAAGCCAAACATGGCGTTGATATGGTAGCAAAATAAGATGTTATTTTGGATGCAAAACATGGCGCTACATAGGAAACAAGATATGGTGCAACAAGAGAAGAAATATTTGGCATCATTTTGGTAGAAAAACACGATGCAAAAAAGAAAGCAAAAATTGGTGCAAATTTGGAAGCGAAAATTGGCACATATTTGGAAGTAAAACATAGTGCAAAATATGATGCTAAAGTGGTAGCAAAAATGGATGCAATATTGGATGCTAACATGGTGCTATTAAGGATGCAAATATGGCGCTAACTGAGACGTCATTTAAGAAGCAAAAGTGGACACTTTATAGGAAGCAAAATATGACATTATTTAGGAAGCAAAACTCGACATTGTTTAGGAAGCAAAGTTGGACGCTATTCTGGAAGCAAAAAAATAGACACTATTTTGGACGCCATAAAGGATGCTATCTAGGAAGCAAAAAAAGACGTTTTTTGAGACGCTTTAAGTTTTGTCCATGACGCGTCCCATTTAGCGTCTATTTTGACCACTCAATGAAAAAAAATTACACTAAAAAAGGATGCTAAATGGGACGCTAATTCCAGGATTTGTTGTAGTGACCTTTGAAACTATTTGTGTAGGTCGTCATTCTGGTATGCCAACCATTGGTTCTGTATTTTGACAATCACCTTTTAATTTTGTGACTGATAACTCCCATGCTGATCCAATAAGTAAGGTTTCTCAAAGAGGGCGTTGACTACGGAAAGCGGTGCCCCATCACAGAGTAATTCATCTTCAAAAGGATTAATGGAGTAGGTGAGTTTGTATTGCCGCATGATCATTAGTTAATTTCCATCCTTCATCCAACCGATATTATAATGTTGTGGATGTGGAGTGGTGACAAGACTTAGTTTCTTCACGATATCTTCAGAAACGAAGTTCTTTTGGCTACCATTATCCACAATCAGATGTAATGGATTGTTTTCAACCCATATATGTATGGAAAATGTGCTCTTGTTCCTCATCGTCGATGATATTCAAGGTTGTCAGAGTGGTCAACATCGATGTCAAAAGGGTCGCTGCTTCTGGGTCATATTCTACCAGGGTTTTGTCGAACAATTCAGATGTCGACATTTTTTTATAAACTTCTTATGAGCCTTGCATTTAGACGTATCATGCCATGATGAAATTTGGTAATCACGCCATTTCTCGGCAGGGGGTTGTTTGCTACATTCCCTTTTGTCTTTCTGAGAGTGCTTTTTTCCATGATATTTCTTTGGCGAAGTCAGCTAAGAAGGGTGTCTTCTCTTGTCGAAGTTGGATAGTGACTTCTTGTCGGATGTTCAACCTACCAGCTTGGTCACGAAACATGTTTTTCCTTTCAGTTTAGCTTCAATATTATTGGCGTAGTGGAATGCATCTGCAAGCATACTGACAGTCAAAAAATCCATTTCTTTCTAAACATGTGGGGACAATCCACTGGTGTACTTCATAACAAGTGATTTCTCTTCTTCTTGAATGCCAAGTCTCACCATGAGTCAATAGAACTCGTCAATGTAACTCTACATGGACTGGTCTTTCTATTGCCTTAGATGTTGCCACTTCTTATATTGTTTTTCAATGTACTTAGGCAAGTATAATTCCTTCCGAATGTACTTGACAAATTTCTCCCACGTGTCTATGGGGTCTTCATCTTCTCCATCTTTGTTGATATATTCTCCCACTAGTAGTGCACAGAGGTAAACATCTTTAAGGATGCAATGGTGATCTTTTCAGATTCTGAGAGTTGATTCATAGAGTAATACGATTCCAGTTGTTGTACCCAATTGTCTATGGATTTTGGGTCAATATTTCCTTCAAGATTCGATATGTCCAAGTTCATTTGCACTTTAAATGGACTGATTTTGTCGGATTTGGATCTTGTCGAGGATCCTCCTGATGTCAAGGTGAATCGCGTGAGAATCTCATTGAACTAGGTGAACATTTCAATTCACTGTGGAGCAAGTGCTTTCTCTATGAGTTTCTCTGTCTCGTCAGTTGCATGTCTATTGTATGTTTCTTTAGCCATCTTCGATCTAGCAGTGCGAGTAGATAGATACTATGAAGTCAAAGGTAGTGCCTACTTAGATTGTTGAGTTTGCGAGCATTCTTGAACATGAAAAAGCCATGTAACCTCGATAGAAGTTTCTACGCACGACTTAAGCACGAACAAGCTCTGAATATGTTCTGATACCAATTATTCAGGTGCCTAGGTGCACGACAAGGACAACAGTTCGATTGAATGATTCGATTACTGTTATGGTGGAAGCATATTAAGAATAAGAAAAGCAGGAAATACACTACACACAGAAACATACACACAAACAAAATTCAAGAGTTCGAACCAATTATGTTGTTTCATTATTGTTCTATTACTTGATTATTACTCTGCCTAATACTCTTCTTCATATTACAATAGTGTACATATTTATATAGAGTGTTGAGAACACTTGGGTTGTCTTCCCATTATGTTCAATTACAAAGAAGTTGTAACGGTTCAGAAGTTCAACCGTTACAGACGACTGGAAGACAAAGAAACAATCTTTCATAGTCATGTCGAGATGTTGGTGTTGACAATGCATATCGATGTGTTGAACCTGTCAAGGTTGTGTCCATATTCAGACTTGTTGAATTCGATGTTGAACCTGTCAAAGTCAACAAATGATGCCAGCTATTGGGTGGATCAGGAGTATTACCTTGTTTCAACAATCTCTAGATCTATCTTCACAAATGAAGACACATGGTTGATTGAAAGTGGTGCATCCATGCAAATGTAAGGTTATATAAGCGCTATCTCTAACATAAAGGATAAAAAGTTCACATCCATGGTAGAGTTGGGGGAAACTAAACATATTTGATCCAAGGATTTGGAGATACCTCCTTCCAGCTGAGTTTGGGAAATATGTTGCAATTGGAGGGATTTATTTATGTCCCAGGATTGAAGAAGAGCCTTCTTTTAGTTTTGGTTCTTCAAGATAAGGGATTCTGAGTTATCTTCATTGATTATCAACCACTATTATGGCTGAAGAACAAAAGCATTGAAACTGCTACAGTGATTGGAGTTTAAGACGAAGGAATCTATCTGGTACCCAGGAAGTGAATGCAAGCTATGGTACATCACACTATCACTTCATGTGAGTTATGTCACATGAGGTTCAGTCACCTCCATTACAAAGCACTACCATGTTTACATGAATGGTGACAGTAATGCCAATATTTGATTTTGAGCATTATAGTGTATGTCGAGGTTGTGCACTTGGGAATAATGTTAAAAAGAGTTAGCAGTTATACTAGATCTAAAGGGATTTTAGATTTAACACACTATGATGTATGTGGTCCCATTTCATCCTCTTCTTTTAGTGGATACTTATATTATGTATTGTTTATTGATGACTTCTCTAGAAAGTGTTAGATTTTTATCATTAAAGCAATATGATATTAGGATCTTATCTGAGAGAATAACATGCATAGCAATAAACACAAGAGACAAGAGACACAAAGAATTTTCCTTGGGGAAACCATAAAGGATAAAACCTCACAACTTCCTCAGAGATAGAATGAGCACTAATGGCAGCAGTAAAACCCGAAAACATAAAGATGATCTCCACAACTATTCTCTCTCTCTCACTTGAGAGAAGTTCTCTTCTCTCACTCATGCGCCCCAATGAGTGAGTGTGTGTGTGATAAATAGAGAGGCCCACTCTCTATTTATATTCTTTCATTCACTTAATGTCCACTCCAACATGTCGGCCCCACTTAATAATTACTTACTAGGGCCAACATCTCTAGAAGAGTCTAATAACCCTAGTGCCCCACAACTATGGGGACTTTGCCCTCCGATCAACAAGGAGGGTTAGCCTTGATAGAATTGTGGGGACTATTGCCCTGACTTACAATGGAGGGTTAAACTCGATGACTTTACATGACTTGTTTACATTATTTAATCTCATGATTGGAACATCAGGGCATGACATGACTCAATTACATTATAGATACTTCCCAGAATAAACATCGGGGTACAATACATAAGATATACAAGTGAATACATTCTGAAGTTACAAATACATCAACACTCCCTCTTAACTAGGAAGGTATTCTCTCGACACAATTTATCATCACAGGTCTTCTTCTCTATATCATCAGGATCATCATCAAGTCATCTTCATCAAGTCTGGATCATCACTAGATCTGGATCATCACTATATCATCATCATTGGATCATCACTGGATCATCATCATCATCACTGCTTCCGTTATCTCAATCAAATGGTGTTATCTCTTCATTCTTCTCGTCACATGAAGTTCTACAGAGCCAACCCTTTTTCAGGTTGGTTGTAGGCCTAGCCTCCAAGTAGGTCTTCATCTTCTTTAGAACTTATATCTGACCAAGTCAGAAAGGCCCTCCCAACACTTACATCTGACCATGGTCAGAAACCCATCGCAAACCATGTCATAAGACTCAGCACTTATATCTGACCCTGATAGGAAACTCATCACACATCATGTCAGAAAGGATTTGCACTTACATTTGACCATGATAGGAAACTCATCACACATCATGTCAGAAAGGCTCTCAGTCCTAGACTGAAATTCCTGGTAACTGACCAGGTGCCTTCATTCTCCCAGAGAATGGCCTCTCAGCACTTAAGCTGAGCTTCAGTCCAAGACTGAAATTCTTGGTAACTGACCAGGTGCCTCCATTCTCCTAGAGAATGGAATCTCAGCACTTAAGTTGAGCTTTAGTCCCAGACTGAAATTCTTGATAACTGACCAGGTTCCTCCATTCTCCTAGAGAATGGCATCTTAGCACTTAAGCTGAGCTTCAGTCCTAGATTGAAATTCCTGGTAACTGATCAGGTGCCTCCATTCTCCCAGAGAATGGCATCTCAACACTTAAGCTGAGCTTTAGTCCCAAACTAAAATTCCTAGTAACAGACCGGGTGCCTCCATTCAGAGAATGGAATTCAGCGCTTATATATGATCATGTGAGAACAAATCTCACAGTCACCTCAGAATGGCTCAGCACTCACATCTAACCATGGAAGGAACCAATCCTCTCACCATGATAGAATGGCTCAGCCCTTACATCTGACCATGGAAGCAACCAATCCTCTCACCATGTCAAAATGGCTCACAGACTCATCACTTCCCCTTGGAGGGATCCTCGATATGGAGAACACCAAGCTTCTC
Organism: Pseudotsuga menziesii; assembly: GCA_001517045.1. Taxonomy (NCBI): domain Eukaryota; kingdom Viridiplantae; phylum Streptophyta; class Pinopsida; order Pinales; family Pinaceae; genus Pseudotsuga; species Pseudotsuga menziesii. The sequence goes on from LPNX011168019.1 coordinate 90,247, forward strand.
CCTGAAGAATTCAAACTTCACTCTGGCTAATGGCTTAGTCAACACATCAGCTATCTGTTCGTCTGTTGCAACAAACTGGAGCTTCATTGCTCCTCTTTACACCATATCCCTGATATAGTGATATTTGATCTCGATATGATTTGACTTGTCATGGAACACCGGGTTCTCTGACAACTTCACACAACTCTGGTTGTCACAATATATACAAGTAGCATCCAACTGGAGATCAAATAAATCATACAATAGCTTCCTCAGCCATACTGCCTCACAACTAGCTGAACAAGTTGCGACATACTCTACTCCAGCTGTACTCAGTGCCACGTAAGACCGTTTCTTGCTAAACCAAGAGATCACACTTGATCCCATACTGGATCAGCACCCTGAAGTTCTCTTCCTATCGATGGCACTGCCTACCCAATCTGAATCAACATAACCCTCCAGGTTAATCTTCTGATTCGCCTCATACTTGATCCCGTAATCAACTGTACCCTTTAGGTACTTCAGAATATGCTTTTCAGTAATCAAGTGAACATGTCTAGGATCTAGCTCAATGTGTTCATAGTAAAGCAAATATCTGGTCTCGTATTCTTCGGGTACATCAGGGACCCAATCATCTGACGATACATTGTAGTATCAACCGACTCTAATGAATCAACACTCAATAGCTTCAGGTTTGATGCCATAGGCATGGTCATGACCTTGCAATCCATCATCCCGAATCTCTTCAGGATATCTATTGCATACTTCCCTTGTCCAAGGGAGATTCCATCCGTATTCTGCCACACCTCCATGCCTAAAAAATAGTGCATCATATCCAAGTCCTTCATCTTGAACTCGATAGCAAGTCTTCTTCTTGCAAATTTAATGAGTTTATATTTTCTGTCAAGAACAAGTCATCGACATATAACAGGAGCATCACTAGTCTTCCGCTTTCAACCTTGAAGCAAAGGTTGGAATCTGCTTTATTCTTAGTAAAGCCTAGATTCATCAGTAATTTGTCCATCCTGTCGTACCGATGTCGAACCTCAAGATATTCTGCAGTCACTCCCTCTGAAGAGGAGCATCATTCTCCCTCTGCCTTTCGTACTCTATGTACTAAACCATTCTATACCGGAGTGACAAGTAGCTTCCTCTGCTACTAATATTCTATGTATCCATCTAGGGTCACTGGATATCAGGATCCTCCATCTTGAACCTTTTCAAAAGTTCTTGTCGCACCCATCTGTGAGCTTGTCATCCTTTATAGGCTTTCATCTTCAACCTTGTAGAAAAGGTTAAGATCTTCATCACTCTAGATGATATTCAAGCTCCTCATGTATGTGTTATCCCATGGGTGCCTTCTGAGCTCGTATAAGGACTTCTTCTTTTTGCACACGTGATTCTGACTGTCATGTGTATATCTAGTGGCTGCAAATGTCTCTTCATAGTCTATGCCTCATGCCACGAATATTGCATTGTATCCCACGATGTTTCCATCTACTTCATGATGGAACTACGAACTTCCCTTTAGGTCTCGATACATCATTCTTCTTGAACTAGTACTATCCTTCCCTTTCTTCTTGGATACTTCTTCATAGCTGGAATATTCTACATCAATGATGTCGCTGCATTCGTCATATTATTCTTCATCTTGAACTATCGTCACTTGTTCTTCGGAACAAGTCTCATCCTTCTTTGCTTGTAGGCGATTATGTATGCGATCTTTCCTACAAGTCAAATGCATTTGTATGGTTAGAAACATTTCATAAGGCATATTCATAATGGCAAATTCTTATGCATAAATATATGATCATGCAACTATTTTAGTCAATACAACATTCATCCATATCTCACGGAAACTTTCTAAATGCCTTCCATCTCTACCAGGACAACATTGAGATTGTGCACTAATCCAATATGTCAGCAAAGAGGTTTCATTCTAGATAAGTATCAATGGAGAGTTGTATAGCACCATGAGATACTTACCCATCACATGCATATTAGTAGTATACTATCATTAATGAAAACATTCTATCATGCATAATACATCAACTGAATATAAACAAATGCATAACAAAAACAATATCATGAAATGACAATTGAATACTTATCCTTATTTTTTTGGTGGGTAGACTCCTTCTTGAGCCTTCAGCTTCATCATCTTCTTCATTCATAATAGCATCGTTTCTCATCCAAATGCTAAGATGGATAATAGGTTCTTCAAGAGTTGAGTTCTTCATATTCCTCATCGCTTGAGGGATTTTCTTTGGATGGTGAGAGCTTGATCTTCAGTTGCTCCCATCTTCTTTTCTCTTATTATGAGTCGAGCTTCTTCTTGTGTGTGCTCTTCCCAGATTTTGCTGAGATTAACCACTTCCTTCTGGAACACTCCTCGAATGAATGAATCCTGTGATCCTGGGAGACCATTCAAGGTGGTTATCACAACTTCTGCATTCTCCACTTCTTCTTCTACCGCTCACGTTGTTCTTTGATTTGAGAGACCCTTGTAAAGTATGACTGTATGGTTTCTGCATTCTGTATCTTTACATTCTTCAACTGTTTTCTCAAAGTCATCTTCCGATTTATGTTCTTCCCTTCAAATAGCTTGGTCAAGGAATCAAACATCTCTTTAGGTGTCTTTAGGGAAGACACTTGTGGTATAAGGTGATCCTCTATTGAATCAACAATGATATTCTTGGCCTTGACCAAGTTCTTCTTGAGTAAGGCTTTAGCCTCATCTCCCTCTAGAACTGGAACCTCTCTACTTATGTAGGTGTCCAATTCATTTCCTTCAAGAACTAGTGAGATCCTATACTTCCATGCTTGGAAGTTTCCAGAATCACCAATCTTGTCATCAAGCTAGTGTGATTAGTCATCTTGAAATGAGAACCTCAAAAGTAAATAGAAAAATATTAGATCTTACCGATTTGAGGTGTTCGTCCTGGTTCTGGAGCTGGTTGATCTAGGGTTTGCTAGAGAAACCCTAATTTTCAAAACTTGGAATCTTTCAGATATGATTGGATAGAAATATAGACCTCTTCAAGGTGAGCTGTCCAATGTACTTATTTTCTGAAAACAATGAAGGGAAGCTCCCGAACAGGAAGCCTTAGTTTACCAATTTCTTCTGCAGAATTCTCTGGTATCTCCGAAAGTTCTACTCCTCTGTATCTACAATTTCGTAATAAGGTGTCCTCATATTTCCCAGTTCCAATGCCATAGGTTTCATCATAATTGGTTTCACCAATTGGGACTTATGATCGTGTTCCCAAGGTGACCTGTTTCAGGACTGTTCTAAATAGCGAAGGTGTACGGACTGCCACATGTCATTGTTTTATCTTCGGGGTTTGAAACTTCTACCAGATAAAGTAAAGTCCATTTCCTTTCTGGAACATCTTGATAAATTTTATTTGGACCTTGGTAGCTCGAGATATAGCAATTCTCCCCAGGTTTCCTGTTTAGGGATGAATCTTGGAAGAGGATGGAACCCTAACTTGGAGGAACCATATCTCCTAGAATATAGTGAATCTAAGGCTAAAACTTGGATACAGTGTACATCAGGATTTAATATTCGACCTGTGAAATGTTTGTCCCCTGAGACATATGCAATCCCAATATATAGCGAATTTACCAAAACTTATCAGTTTTAGTATTTAGGGTTTTTGTAGCCCGGGGTCAAACTAGGGTTTGACTTTCCTAGAGTCACACCCAACCAAAAATATCGACCCAGATCTCTAAAATTCTATTTTTATGAGGAGATAAATCCTATTCTGGGCTCACTAAAAAATTCTTCTTCGGTAAAAAGCCCTAATTTCCCGCACCAAAAACTGAAAATGCCTGGAATCGAATTCTGCTTCGACAGAAAGATGCGCCCTTCAATGGAGAGTCAACCTAGCATACTTTTTCTGATGGATTTTGGAGAGAGAACCAAAAAGTAAGAATCCCTAGCCTCTGCAGCTTCACAATTTCTTCTTCTTAGGTTAGCTCTGATACCATGTTAGATTTTTATCATTTAAGCAATATGATATTAGGATCTTATCTGAGAGAATGACATGCACAACAATAAACACAAGAGACAAGAGACACAAAGAATTTTCCTCAGGGAAACCATAAAGGAGAAAACCCCACAACTTCCTCAGAGATAGAATGAGCACCAATGGCAGTAGTAAAATCCAAAAACATAAATATGATCTCCACAATTGTTCTCTCTCTCTCACTCATGCGCCCCAATGAGTGAGTGTGTGTGTGATAAATAGAGAGGCTCACTCTCTTTTTATATTCTTTCACTCACTTAATGTCCACTCCAACATGTCGGCCCCACTTAACAATTACTTACTAGGGTCGACATCTCTAAAAGAGTCTAATAACCCTAGTGCCCCACAACTGTGGGTACTTTGCCCTCCGATCAACAAGGAGGGTTAATCTTGACACAATTGCGGGGACTATTGCCCCGACTTACAATGGAGGGTTAACCTCAATGATTTTACATGACTTGTTTACATTATTGAATCTATCGATCGAAACATCGGGGCATGACATGACTCAATTACATTATAGATACTTCTCAGAATAAACATCGAGGTACAATGCATAAGATATACAAGTGAATACATTCCAAAGTTACAAATACATCAACATAAAGTCATGGATTTACTTCCTTAAGGATAAGAGAAAAACCTTAATTTTTTTTATGAATTTAATGTTTTAGTAGAGCATTAGACAAGTAGGAAGATCCATGATTTGAGTTTTTATAATGGAGATGAATTTTATTCCCATGCATTTAATGATTTATGTAGTGATGGAAGAATTTGTAGATAGTTGACAGTTCCATACAACCCCTATCAAAATGGGGTTGCCGAGAGAAAGAATAGAATTGTATATATTTTTCTTCCTCATTATGGGAAGAAGCCACCAGTACATTAGCGTATATCTAGAACATAAGTCCATATGCAATTCTGGATGAGAAGACACCTTAAGAGGTGTTCACTGGTGAGAAGCCAAAAATTTCTCATCTGAGGATATTTGGGAGTACTATATACATCCATGTACCTAAATAAAAGAGGAGTAAGATGGAACCTTCAAGAAACAAGGGAAACTTTGTGGGTTATAGCGAATCATCCAAATCCTATAGGATATATGTACCAAGTGAGAGACACGTTGAGGTCAGCCAAGATGTGACCTTCCATGAAGAGGATGCATTCAAGATCTCAAAATAGATTATGTATGACACAAACACAGAGGAGCATGAGACTCATATGTCAAAGGACCCAAATACTGATTCTCTCCATGCAGATGTTCAGAGGCAGAATCCTACAGAGTTATCATATTCACTAGTCCCTGATGAACCAGTAGACCTAGTTAATGAACCCCCTACCAAGAGGAGGTTTGCATGGTGTCGATATATACTACAAGATGCAAAGAGGCATAGAGCACTAGAGGGATCTTCCAGTGAGAGAAATCAACCTAACAAATATTCAGGGTATGTTTCACAAATGAGTCACATTAGTGACTCTAAGCCTTCCACCTATGAAGAAGCTACAAAGAAGCAAGTTTGGAAAGATGCAATGGTAGAGGAATACCACTCTATATTAAATAATAATGTTTGAGAATTTATCCTCATACCTGAGGGGAAGTCCATAGTTACTTCTGTATGGATTTACAAGATCAAGCATGCTGCAAATGGTAGTGTTGATAGTATAAATCCATATGTGTTTCTTGAGGTTTCTCTCAAAAATAGATTATGAGGATACATTTGCTCATGTTCCTAGGTACACCATAATTCGAGATGTGATTACTTGCATCTATTCGAGGATGAAAACTTAACTATATGGATGTGAAGACAACCTTCTTCAATTGTGAGGTTGAGGAAGAGGTTTATATTGAGTATCCTGAGGGGTTTTTGATTCATGGGAAGGAGTCGCATGTGTGCAAGTTGAAGAAATCCTTGTATGGGATTAAGCAAGCTCCCCAAGCTTGGTATGCCATAATAGACAACTATCTTTAGAGACTAGTATTCTATAAGAGTGAAGTTGATCTAAATGTGTACTTCAAGGTAGTGAAGAACCAACAATTGATATTGGTTCTATAAGTTGATGATTTTCTCCTCACTGGAGAGGACAAATTGATTGCTTGGTACAAGAGGGAGATCACTTCTGAGTTCGATATGAAATACTTAGGTCTTATGCACTACTTTCTAGGACTTGATATTTGGTAGATAAAAGATGAGATCTTTTTGTCTCAAGGGAAGTACAAGGTTGACATATTGCACAAGTTTAGCATGGTGGATTGTAAATCCATGAGTACTCCGATGGTTTCTAATTTGAGGAAACTTCATCGATATGATGTTGGATACGATCCAGTCACTAGTACAAAATGAGAGATAATTGACCCAAAAAATGACCAAAATCCGCATATAAATTACCACTTTTGATTTGGCGATCATTGGTGGATAATTTTTGGTCTCATATCACGTGAAAAAAAATGTGGTCATATTTAGTTTGGTCATTTATAGCTTGTCTTGTGGTCATTAATTGTGACAAAATAAATGACCAAATTAATGACCATAAGACAAGCTATAAATGACCAAACTAAATATATGACCAAATATATGACCAAATTAATGACCACAAGACAAGCTATAAATGACCAAACTAAATATGACCAAATTTTTGGTCATGTGATAAGAGATTGGAAATTAGCCACCAAAACTGTCATTTGGTCGGTTATATACAATTTTTTGTAGTTTTTCTTGTTGCTTGTCTCTCATTATTTGGTCACTTATCTCTCATTTTTTTGTCACTAATTTAGTCGATTTTAGTCATTTTATATTTCAATTTTGATCATTTTGTTTGGTCACTTATCTCTCATTTTTTGGTCACTAATTTAGTTGTTTTTAACCAATATTTCAATATCATTAGGGAATGGAGGAATCAAACCACCAACCTCCTACTTATAATGCAAACACTCTTCCATTGATCTAGCACCATTTAATAATTTGGGAACCTAAATTATAGAGTCCTCTATAATTGTAAAAAATATCAATACATGTCTTTGAGTATCTAATGACTGGAAAAAGATGATAGATTGTATAAGTTCATAAGATATGATCATGTCCTGCAAATATTCATCTCTAAAAAATAAATACTTTGTAAATCATAAGACAACTTCGACCAAATACCAATAGAGAAATATATATTAAGTGCATTCCATGTGTAATTTCCAAAATCTCATGTTTTGAAGAACCTAATACTAGTATTCATGTTAACTCAAAAAGGTAATTGACACTACAGTGAAGTTTTCAACTAGAATATGATTAATGGATTTTCTATTCTTATTGCTACCTATATGAAGTTATTTAGAATGAAATCTACTTGAGGTCAGGTATCTTGATACCTATAGATTAGTGATATTGCAAGCTACCATAAAATTGTTTGTCCATCAGAATTTGCAATTCTTGTCCAGTTAGTTCATCTAACACTACCAATGGATTTCTTGTTGCAGATGACTGCGACATTTAGAAAATATAATTCACTAATTACAAAATAGATTGTTGTGGTACATAATCTAGGCTCAAACAACAAAATTAGATTTCAAAGTGTTATACTATGTTGTACAATACAAAAAAAATGGTCACTCACCAACATAGATGTTGTTTCTAATAGTTCAACAATAAAATTTCCTAGCCATGATATGGTCCTTTTCTCCCATCCAAACAAATACACTGTCAATTGCTGAAAATTCAAGCTCTTCAGCAGGAACATTTGCCCCAAGTTGAATATCATAAGAATACATATCATCAACCAATGTAACTTAAGGATATCGATATGTTAGAATTAACTTTTTACCACATCAAAATATTAGCCAACTTGTTCGAAGATAACTTCCCAACATACTTGTCTACGAAAAGTTGATTTTGAACCCATGTTGCATCCTGTAAGAAGCATGAAACAAGCATTTATGTGGCGACATATATTAACATCATTCAAAACAAAGCACCCACTTTCACTTAGACTATATAAAAGTGGATGCCCCAACTTTAGCATGTATGGATGAGATGTGAGCTTCATCACTTAATATCTTAGTGTTGTCTTTGATGGATGTCATGCATGTGGACCCAACAAAGTAATTACTAGCAACTACCAAACTTATTAACACGTCTTTCTGTGCATAAATAGTAAAGAATAGATTAACCAAATCACATAATACAACAAACAAACCTTTAGCATTATAGTTGTCTACTTAATACAATTACTTTGACAAAGCCTTTCAGTTTCTTTGTATAACCAATTAATAATCATATTCTCTGATCTCACTGAATAAACAAAGCACTGCCATTAGGGCACCTTTCATAATGTTTTAAGAAGTGAATTTTTTTAAGAAACAAAATGTCTCACAAATTGATCTCACTAAATCTCGTCCTCGATCATTATCTAAGTGATGTGACATTTTGTTTGCAAGTTACAAAAACATGCAGACAAGGAATAATAACTTGTCATAAATTTTCTTGTATGGAAAATTTCACTCTCTTGGGATGGGTAGAGCCTCTTATTATCAAGAAAGAGAATTAATAATGTATTATTTATAAGTAACATTCAAAATAATTAAAATATTAGACATGCCATACTAAATTTTCCACAAATCAAAGCATGACTTGAGCAATGTATTGATTCTATAATTCTTTACATATCAAATCAAAATTTATTTCAAGTTTGAACCTTTCTCAATCAGAAGTATATACCATAAGCCCAAGAAAAAATTGAGCCAATATACCATAATTAATGTATGACATGTAGGGAGCTATTAAAGATAGAATGACATCCGAAAGTTGTATCCCAATGCAAAAATATTCACAATATTAAATGTCAACTTAAAACAATTTTTAGGAGGGTGCTACAAAAGTATAATTATAATTTTTCCTTGAGAAGCAAGGAACTCAGAATTGAAACAAATGATACAATTAATAGTTACCTAGCCATCATTGTGACTAATGAGCATATCACAAGGGTAATGCTCAGGGAAAAGTGTGCATCCATAAATAGCCCCTATATGATGTCAAAGGATACCTCAATAATAACATATACACATTCCTCCAACAACTGCAAATGTGAATGAACTCATTGAAGTGGCCTCATGCTATGTGAGAGGTAACATGGACCATGCATAAGGGAAACTAGAATAAAGAACATGGTTAAATAAATTTGCATTATATTCTCTTCAGGAATGTTGGAGTGTTCGATCCAACCAGCATAATAACAAAACTCATCCAGTGTACTTGAGTGACATATCATAAGCAAAAAATGCTATAAATATATTGAACATAGAAAAAGGGAACAAAATTTAGCTAAGGTCAAGAGGGAAACTAATTAAACTACAATGAAATAAAAAGTATAGATCATATCCTTGATATTTACCATTGAATAAATGGACTAGATTCTTTATACTTTGTATTTCACTTACATTAAATTAACTCTATAATCATGGTTCAACTACCATAAAGGAAATTGTGTCAATGATAAAATTTTCAAACATTAAATAAAATGTGTGTCAAGAAGGTCATTTAATCTACTGTGTATGATGAAATCAAAGACGACTATCCACGTTTTGTGGAAGAGATGATATCGAAGCAAAGCCCTGTATACATCTGTATGTATTAATGAAGGAATTATTTCATTTAGAGCTCCCTGAATTCAACCTTTTTGTCAATGTTATTTTATTTCTAATTTTAATATTGTAAATTATATCTTCAAGGATTTCATTTTCATTTAATTGCAGATTTGATTTCATGTGGATAGAGATGAGTGATTATGATGCTTTCCGTGTTTAGTATTTACTACATTAGAAATTTTTATGTTTGTTACCTCATGTTTTCTTGACGCATTTATTGTCATGGTTTTGTTAAACAATTTTTTGTATTGCTAAGAAGCCTGGTATGGGTGAATGCTTTAAGATTATTGATTCCCCACATAAGGTTAAATATGAAAATTGTATTAGTTAGTTTGTATACAGTGAGTCTCCATCCACCATCATGGTTTTGGAGACACGAGGGAGCTAGATTGATTGGTAACATACCGCACATGGAAATAGAGAACTGCCTACATTTCTTGTTACAAACATATAATACAAAAGGTGGCGGTAGTGTGTTGAAACCCTACTGATAATAGTGGAAACCCTACTGATAATGGTTCATTTAGAAGCATTTTCCAAGGGTATCCCACAAATGCAGCAGATGGAACATGAGTTTAAGAGTGGTGGATTGGGTGAACTATGGAATAAGGAAAATTATAAAAATGAAAGGATGCAAGTAAGCAATGGTAGACACTCAAGATAATAACATGATGATGGAAATAATAAGAATTACTCTACATGAGGTTTAAATTTAATGCCTGCATGAATGGAATTTTGTGTCATTGATCTGAAGTAATTGGAAGTTTATTTATCATATAGAAATTCCAGTTGTAAACTTGCCATCCTTGGTAGGGTTACCCACTGCTATGTTGAGGATAGGATTGGATATAAAGGAAAATCCAAGCAGTTACATATGTTCATGAAGCTGGAACTTTCAACTCATAATTCTACTGCGTAAATAGAGCACGTATATTTTGCTACAAATTTGGGAGAGGGAAAAGGATAAGTTGGATTATCATTCACATATTAAGTTAAGGATATATGAAGGAAGTGTTGAAATGAAAAATATCTCAAGGAGTATTAACATGAGTGTTGGATATTTTTGAAATAGCACCATCAACTGAAGTACCTATTGGAGTTAATGTTTTGTTCTACAACTTAAGTAACGATTGCAACTAATGTTTTGATATGAATAGATTTTGGTGTTGGTCTCTAGGATGAAGCATATATCATGATTTTAAGGTTGTTTGAGGGTGAATTAATGATCCAGATTTATGTGAGAACGAAATGAAAGAGAATATATATATATTCAAATGCACACACACACACACACACACATATATATATATGGAGATAAACACTATGATACAGTAAACTCAGATTCTATTAAATAAATGAAATAGAACATACTGTAAAACAAAAGCAGCTAGAATGATGGTAGATGTATCTCTGAGAAGAGATGTGGCAGCTATGCTCAACCAAAGGGCATTTTATCATAAAGCCTTGGAGAGGCAGAAAACCCTAAAACTAACCCTAGGAGATGAATCGTCATGAAGTTTGCGACCCCAAGGTGGTTAGTTAAACAGTTAACTTCTTGGGGTCATAACTTTTGCATACAATCTCCGTTTGGGGTTCTCGATAGCCCATTGGAAAGGTATATCCAAGATTTACAACTTTTGGTTGGGTCCAAATGCATGGCAATGATAACTGTTTGCCCCTCCCCCCCGAATCATCAAAAAATGTCATTTAGGGCCTCAAAACGGCCTCGAAAGTTTAGGACTTGAAAAAACATAGAAAATTACAAGAAAATTGTCAACATGAGAAACTATTTTGAGCCAGTGGAATAGGTGCATGGCCACCTATACCCATCTGATCATTCATCCCCCCTTAGGAAGCAATGGTCTCCATTGCGTTAAGCCACTTGCCTCTTGACTCTTGGTGAGCCACTTGCCTTGGTGGAGGAGCTGCCCTACTTTGACAACTCGATATAGTTGGATCTTCTACAGGCGGGTGCCCTTATCCTATTTGTCCATGATCTAATCAATGTATGTTTGTTCCATGCATTCGGGATTAAGCTCTGTAGGTTTCAATTGTTCTTCCACCTCCGAGGTGTCCAACGGTGGTGCAAAATATGGTCGAAGGAGCTCCACTTTGAATACTGGGTGTAGGTCAAGCAATGGAGGAATGCTTAATTCGAAAGCATTATCACCAAATGCCTTGGTGGTGGTGTATGGCTCATATCAAAGTGACGAAGCTTGCGATGGGGTCTTGTGAGCCTCTCTTTCTATAAATGCAACCACACCTTATACCCAACCTGGAACTTGTGTGGAACCCAATGTTGGTCATATTGTTACTTGTATTTAGTATTGGCCTTCTCCAAAATTTCATGGACCTGTTGGCGGATGTGATGGATTCATTCAACAAATTTGGTGGCCTTATCAACCTTAGCCTAAGCATGGGAAGATTCCTCCTGTGTGGATGCAAGGGGCATAGCTACATCAATCGGGGCCAATGGTTGGAAACCCAAGCACGCCTGAAAAGGGTTGTGACTGGTAGAGATATGAAGAGCTCGGTTATAGTTGTGTTGAACATAAGGAAGGCTCTCATCCCATGTGTGGGTATGTTTAGAATTGTACATTCTCAGAATATGTGCAATCATATGGTTGAATACCTCTATTTGTCCATCAGTCTAGGGGTGGAAGGTAGTCGATTTGGTGAGATTAGTATCCATCAATGACCATAGACTAGACCAAAAAGTGCTCAGGAACCTGCTGTCCCGATATGAAATGATAGTTAATGGCAGCCCAAAATAAACCCAAACATGTTTTGTGATGGTGCAGGCAGTGCAGGATCTGATATATCGGTCGACATCTTGTCGAAGTTTGTGCAAGTAAAAATATTTCTGTAAAACTACTACTGTCTTCTCAATACCAAAGTGTCGTGCCACTCGACTGTAATGTGCCTCCCAAATCATCTCTGCACACTCTCTTAAAGGAACACAGAGATGGCCCAGGTGGCATAAAAATCCTTCTTGAAGATGAAACTCTCCCACTGGTGTACCTACACATAATGATTGATAGATAGCAGCGAACTCAGGATCATGGTCATATAGTTGAGGCCACCCAGAGGTATCATGCTCGCAAGAGTTAAGCATCGTGGTTAATGTCACCACTGGAGGCCGACTGAGGCAATCAATAACTTGATTGGTGTTTCCCTTCTTATATTTAATGTTCAGGTGGAACTGTTGCAAGTAAGTGGACCACTTCTGGTGGAGGTCATTCTGTAACTTTCCTTAGGTTTGCATGAATTGCAAGGGCTTATCATCAGTGTGGATGATTGTTTCTTTTTCAAGGATGTCATGCTTCCATTGGTGGCAGGATTAGACAATGAATTGCATTTCCTTGTCATAGGTGGGGTACTTGTGGACTGTACATGAAAATGTCTCACTGCGATATGCCACTAGATGGCCATGTTGAGAAAGGACCGTGCCAACAATGTAGTCTGAAGCATCTGTCTCGATCTCAAAGGGTTGTTGTAGATCTGGTAAGGTAAGAATGGGCATCGAACATAAGCGTTGCTTCAACTCCTCAAATGTGTGTTGTTGTGCCTTGGACCATATGAACTTGGCTTTAGATGCCCCTTTGGTCACCTGGTTAATGGACCAAGCAATATTAGAGAAGCCCAACACAAATCTGCGATAGAAGTTTGCAAGGCCTAGGAAACTACGAAGCTCTATGAGATTCGTCGAGGTCGACCAATAGCAAATGGATTGGATCTTAGCCGGATCTACATGAACACCATGTTCATCCACAATGTATCGTATATATTGAACCCTTCCCATGCCAAATGATCACTTCTCTAGATTGACATATAACCTATGATCGCAAGGTGTTGAGGACTTGGTGGATATACTGAAGATGTTTTTCCCATGTTCTACTATAGATGACGATATCATCTAGATATACAAACACAAAGGAATTGGTGAATGGTCGTAGAATTTCATCCATCATCCTCATGAAGGTTGTTGTAGCATTATTCAAGCCAAAAGGCATGACCAACCTGTAACGTCCCAACCCTCCGACCAGGCAAGAGGACGCTACTATACACCAAACATCCGGGCATCCAGCCCCATGAACATGAACATACCTATTTGATACTGAAGCAAGATACTTAAAAACATGAAACATACTACGATGCATAATTGTTCATATACATAGCAGAAGCAAAACAACATTCATTCATATACAATTCAGCATTCAACATGCCCATCATCATAATTCATTAACAGTAAATATGATTGCAAAACCGATTAGTCAAGAATACTTATCTTATGAGAACTGTCCTGCAACCAACTACGTCACTGCAATGTTCCACCAAACCATAGGCCAGCGTGCGGGCCTTAATCTCTTAGCAATGTTGCCACCCCCGAGCCGGGCATGATTCCCCAAGGAATAAGGAACTAGCAAGCTTACACATAGCCAAGGATAACAACACCACAAGGAAAAACACAGTTCAGCCAAGCCAACACAGTTGGGTTTATCAGGAGAACAACGAATCTACCAAGCCAACAAGGTTGGGTTTATCAGGCCGTCCAGGAGCTGGGAAAGGCTAAATGCTAAGATGGTGAGCTCATTGAAGAGCTAAGGACACCTACACCAGAACTAGTCTGACTTCTTGGACACCCACACACACCCAACACAAGGAAATCAGTCCTTTCTCTGCTACGGAGTCCCTCAGGCCTTGACCTCTCTTCCAGTGTTATTCAGGGGTTGTGGACAAGAAATCCAGCCCTCTAGCTCTGTCTGTGTGGTTCTCAAACTCACTAGGTTTATCAAGCTCATCAGGCCCTCATTCACCACTCCAATGCAGTCTGAGGACAAACCACCGCGTGCATGTAGCAAATAAGCACTTCACTGCTTGAACAGGGGGAAACAAATCCCTGAATAGTTCTTGGCCCTATCGTGGCAAAAATGATTCCTCAGCAACCTGCATCAGCCCAAAACGCAAAGGCAACTCAGCCAACAAAATTTGGATGAAATAACAGTTCTCCTCAACAATGGAGCCACGACACATTTACACAGCCAAAAATGGAGAGGGAAAACACAGACTCTCAGCGTGAACAGGAGGGAAACATCTCACAAAGGAAACTATAGCCATGATTCACAGTCATGGATGGGACAATACACAGTCCGATAATACAACAAGAACCTCCATGCTCTGCACTAGCCGGAGGAAGAACATTTCACAGACTAGAAATCCCAGAGAAAAGGGAGAACACACCCCCACACAAGGATCGTGAATCCTTTTATCTCAGCCCCCATGAGGAAAATGAACCTCTTGTGATGGAGAGAGTGCAGTCGTGGGGAGAATGGGATCGTGGGCGTAGTGGTTTTCTTGCCAACGTGAGGTCAACCGGGTGGAGTGTGCGTGTGGGAAAGTACTGGCAGTCCTGCCACACTCCACTGCCAGCAATAACTGCCCCAACGAATAACAGAACATTAAAGTGGTGGTTGGATGAGACAAGGGAAGGTGAGCAAATCAAATAGGGTGGTGACACATGGATTTCCCCCCCATGGGTTCAAGGTTTAACATCCCCCCCCCTTAACCTTAGGAAATCATGCCCTTTTCAATTTGGTTGCAGTGAACACAGCTGGTTGGGTTTATTTAATTAAAATGCATAGTTACATGATGCCACAATTTAATATGTATGTCGCATATCCCGATATACCATTGGTAACAGTTCTAATCACCAAAACATAACATAACCAAATCGATGGTGGGGCTTTGGCCTTTAGCTCCACACCATGATTATTTACAATATATATATCATGTATATTTAATGCATTGGGGTCAAAACCGGGGATGTTACATTCCCCTCCCCCTTCAATAGCACTATCCTCAGTGCTTTACAAAATTTGAACAAAATGCTACACTGGTATCACCTCAGTGATCCGCAGAATTGAACAAAAATGGATGTGCCAATCGCATGGCATCCTCCAGCTCCCACATAGCCTCTTCAAGTTCGTAGTGCTCCCATTGCACCTTTACCTGCCCTATGCTCAGTTCCAGAGCATTGTGACCTTCCTGTCGAGGATGCGCATTGGCTCGATTTGGAACTCTCCCTCGGGTTCCACCTGAATCACATGGTTAGGATCATGTACATATTTATTAAGCAAAGAAACATGAAAAACATTATGAGCTCTAGTACTAGCAGGCAATGCAAGTCTATATTCAATAGGCCCTATTCTTTCAAGCACTTCAAACGGCCCACAATATCTTGGTGCAATTTGAAAATCTCCTTCATGAAAATCTTTGCAATGTCATCAGTCTTATGCGTAGACTTCACCGGTATAAAATGTGCTGCCTTTGTCAACTTATCTACCACAACCATGATGGAATCATGCTGTCTCCAAGTCATCGACAATCCTGTAATAAAATCCATGGAAATAACTTCCCATTTCCATTCTGGAACTGGCAAAGGCTGCAACAAACCTGCTGGATGTTGATTCTCAACCTTTACCTGTTGACATTTCATGCACCTTGAAATGTATTCAGCCATATCCTTTTTCATTCCTGGCCAAAAGTACTGTTTTCTAGCTGTAGCAATTGTCTTCTGATATCCTGGGTGACCAGAATACGGAGCCTGATGGATTTCATCCATAACAACTCTTCTCAAATCTGCTACATTTGGAATATAAATTCTTCATTTGTAAGTAAGAAGTCCATCTTCTTCCAATTTATATCCCTCATACCTCTTCTCAAGACTTCGCTACTGCAATTTGTCTTTTACTTGTTCATACAATTCATCTCTAGCAACATGATTAACAATTTGCTGCCTCAAATCTGATTGGCAAATACTAAGAGATGCCACATGCATTTCTTGCATCTTCTTGCTGAGCGCATCATCTACCTTGTTTTATTTTCCCTTTATGTGTTTGATTTCAAAATCAAACTCACATAAAAATTCCAGCCATCTCGCTTGTCTAACATTCAAAGTAGGCTGAGCAAATAGATATTTTAGACCACAATGGTCTGTCCTCAGTTCAAATCTTCTACCCATCAAGTAATGCCTCCACATCTTGAGAGCATGTACTATGGCTGCAAGCTCTAGATCATGAGTGGCATAGTTTTTCTCATGCTCCTTCAGCTTTCTCGACTCATAACATATCACGTGGTTGTCCTGCATAAGGACTCCTCCAAGTCCTTGTCTGCATGCATCAGTACACACCAAAAAATCTTTCTCTGGATCTGCAACTTTCAATACGAGTGCACTGGTGAGAAGATGCTTCAACCGCTAGAAGATTTCTTCACACCTCGATGTCCATTCGAACTTCATCCCCTTCTTTTGCAAAGAAGTGATGGCTTGTGCAACTTTGGAAAATCCTTCAATGAATCTCCTGTAGCATCCTGTAAGTTCCATAAAAGATCTTACATCTATCACATTTCTTGGAGTAGGCCAATTCATAATGGCTTCAATCTTCTCATGGTCCACTGATATACCCTCTTCTGAGATAATGTGACCCAAATACTGAATTCTATCTCTGTAGAAGTCACACTTTCTCAGTTTTGCATACAGCTGATGCTCCCTGAGCAATTGCAATGTCAATCTCAAATGCTCTTCATGATCTTCCTCATTCTTAGAATACACAAGAATGTCATCAAGGAAAACAAGAACAAACTTGTCCAAATACCTGCTAAAGACACTGTTCATAAGGCACATAAATGTAGCTGGTGCATTTGTGAGACCAAATGGTACCACTACAAACTCATAATGTCCATACCTCGTCCTGAATGTTGTCTTATGAATGTCTTCGTCCTTGACTCTCACTTGATGGTAACCAGACCTCAAGTCAATCTTGGAAAACACCTTTGCTCCCCTCATCTGATCAAATCAATCCTAGGAAAAGGATATTTATTTTTCACAGTAACCTTGTTCAACTGTCTGTAATCAATATATAACCTGAGTGTACCATCTTTCTCCTTTACAAACAGAATCGGTGCTCCCCAAGGAGACACACTCGGTCAGATATACTTCTTTTCCAACAACTCTTGCAGTTGCATCTTCAACTCTATCATCTCCGGTGTACTCATCCTGTAGGGTGTCTTGGACACTGGTGCTGCTCCTGGCACAAGTTCAATGGTGAAATCAATGTCCCTCTTTGGAGGAAGTCCTAGAATCTCATCAGGAAACACATCCTTGAATTCTTGTAGCACCTGACAGTCTTCCAACCTAGGAGTTTCATCTCCTGTTGGTTCCAGAATATGAGTTGCATACAACTGGAAACCCTTCCTACATAACTTATTCAACTACATTGTTGAAACCTGTCTTACTGAAATTACCTTTGGAATACCTTTCACAACTACCGGGTTCCCTTCTTCATCCATACAGTCAAAAGTCTTATTGTGACAGTCAAGCTTTACTCTGTGAGCTTCTAACCAATCCATTCCAATGAGAACATCATAGGAACCAAGCGGTAGAACATTCAGATATACACAAGTGACCAATCCATTCATGACCAATGGACATTTCTCTACCACTTCACTAACTTTTCTCTTAGTTCTAGTGGCTAGCTGAACTAACCAAGATTTCCTATGCTTTGATTTCTTAAAAAAACAAATGTCCACTACTCTAGGAGTAATGTAACTGTGAGTAGAACCAGGGTCAATCAAAATAGAAACAAATTGCTCAACAATCTTAGCTACAACTTCAACCACAGTTGACTGGTGATATGCCTGGCGGTCCTCCAGTGCTGCATAAATTCTAGGGACTGCCCTTGCTACTTGACCCACTATTTATGCTTCTTGAATGTTATAAGCTGGCCTTGCACTTTCATTCTCAAGTGGACAATATCTGCGCAAGTGGGATCCTTCACATTTCCAACATTTGAGTGGACCTTTATTCTATTGTGGATCCTTAGGCTTTCCACATGTCACTCCAATTGGATTACTCGCAACTTGGGATGGCTGCTTCTACTGATTCCTAAATCTAGAAGGTTTGAAACATTTCTTCCTTTGGTCAAACTTCTCATTCTTCTTGTCCTTCCATGCTTTATGGTAGTCAGGTTTACCCTTGCTTTGCTCATAGCAATACTTAGCCTTCCTTATTGCTTCTTCAAGAGTCCTTGGTTCATAAAACTCAATTCTATCTTTGTAAGATTGAGGTAGTCCACTTAGAAACCGTTGGACCTTCACTTTCTCATCTCTGATGTACCAGACATACCTCAACAATTCCAAGAACTTATTTGCATATTCATCCATGGTCTGCTGTCCCAATCTCAGCTCATGGAACTCTTTAATCTTATCATCATAATACCTGTCAGAGAGGTATTTCTGCTTGAAATACTTCTTGAACTGTTTCCACTTCAATCTCCTTTCTCTCTGATCCTCTTTACTCGTTTGAAGTGTTCCCACCAAATGGATGCTCTCCCATTTAGATTGAATATGTAAACTCTTGCCTTCATGTTTCCCGAGTAATCCTGCACTTGAAAGTAATTCTTTATCCCAATAAGCCAAGCTTCGGCCTCATGTCCAGTCTTTATCTCACCATCAAATGTAGGAGGTTTAGCTTTCTTAAATTCATCCCGAGAGCGATCCCTATGGAGTCTTCTTCTTTTCCTTTTGTGAGAAGATGAACTTGTATCTCCACTGGATCCTTCAAAATTAGATGATCCACTAGAAGTCCTTCTCCTCCTCCTAGTACTACTCTTACTGCCTTCTGGGCTTGTTGTACCTTGTCTAGAGTCTATCTTTCTCTGTAAGTCAGTCAAACTATGCAACATGGCAGCATTCAACTGATGCTGCTCTTCTTGGGCTTTAATTAAGCTTCTCATGGTGGCTGCAACATCTGACGGTGTCTCTTGGAATCTCCTTCTATTAGACTCTACGTCATCATTTTCATTACGAACATTTTCTCCCATGGCATCTCTCGCATGCTCGTAGGAATCCCAAGCATCATATCCGTCATGGGTTCTCATGACTGAACCACCTCTTGCTTTACCACACTGTTCTACCTAGAATATTGCTCTTGGAGGTGTCTATGGTTCTGCAAATGTGTTAGTAGCAAACTGTTAGATGCATATCGTTAATATAAACCAGAATTACTTACCTTCTTATTCTGGAAATTTATAAAATGACAATTTTGCTAAAACACACAAAATTCTCTCTCTTCTTTTTCAGCCCTGTAATCCGCTGATAGTTTGCCGAAATCTGCTGAAAACAGTTGGAATCTGCTAAGAAAAATTCCACTTTGAAAAACCTAAAATTTCTTTCTCCCTATCGGATCTCTTTCCCACTAACTTTCTGGCATTTCGGAGGGCGAATCGCCCAAACTTCCGATCTGCATCGGCGATGCCAAGGACTGTTCACCTATTTCCTTCCGCTGTATCGGATCCGCATCCAACCTTCCTAACCTAATCGACAATTAGAATTGTTAAGCCTTGCGCTGCATCGGCGATGAAACCAACTTATGCGCTACATCGGTGGTCGGGTGTCTTCTGCATCGTGTGGCTAGTCGTCTCGGCTTCCACAACGGCAGCAAATAAACCTTCTGTGTCTTCCGTGGCCACAAGCCTATTGACGATTGGAAGCACTAACTGCTGCGGCGTCGGGCGGTTAGTATTCTAGGCAGCCGCAACGACGGTTCATCCTTCGTTACCCTTTTCTGATCTGCGGTCGAAAGCACAACTAATATGGCATCGGTAGTCGAAACCTTTATCCATCGGAATATTAGTGCTCTAGACTTCCACAACAGCGAGCGCATGAACCACTAACTCCTTTCGATGTCATCTGTGACCAATACAACTAACTTCCATCGATCGCCGATGTGTTTCAACACTTAGAAGATTTTTTGAAATTTCTTCTTTGCATCGGTTCTTCCTTCAACTAGCGTTCGCCGATCCATCTTTGATAGCTTCATCTTCTATGTGTCGGTGATCCCAACAACTATTCATCGGCGATTCCAACCACTATTCCTTCTGATCGTCGATGATCTCGTTCCTTAGAAAATTTTCAGAAAATTTTCTCCTCTGTCTTCTGTCACATCGGTCGTCGGAACAACTATCCTCTGCGGCATCGGTGGTCGGGGACTCTATCCATCGGAAGCATAGTCCTCTAGCCATCCACAACGACTGTGCATAATCAGCTAACCTCTTCCGATGTAGTCACCAAAATTTTCACCGCATCGGCAACTTGATCATCTAAGCATTGGCAATGCGATCAACTAATCATTGCCGATTGCCAATGATTTCACTACTTCGTACCAAAAAAAAAAAATATGAAATTTCCTCTCCACTATGGGTGAGCTTCAGACTAACATTCCGCCGTGTCAGAAGAACTTCTCACTTAGTTTTCCGATGCGCCGACAATTCTGGCACTTAGAAAAAAATTTAAAATTTTCTTGTCGTTCACCCATATTCTCCTGGTTTCTTCTGGGCAATAAGCACCCTTCCTTTGTTAGCTACTTCTCACGGCTCTTTGGGGCCCAAATGCTGCAACATAAGCTCTGTCACTGCATCCTCACAACCCATTCAGGCCCATGCTGCAACCAAAGCTCTGATACCATACTGTAACATCATGCAGTTCTTTTCAGTTTACTGATTATATTTCTTTTTGCGACCACAAGGTGAGACTGTCATGCAAAACTGGGCTTACTTAGCTTCCGAGCTAATGCAGAAAGTTTTCCTGTTCTTACAGACTACATGTAAGAGGTTTTGGTGCTACTTGTCGCAATTCTAAATTATTTAAAATACAAGTTCGTCGCAAAAGAAAAGCTCAGTAAAAAAAATAAATGCTAAACAATTCCCAACGCATGTTAAGGTACATTTATTAACTGCCCTTCTTTCTAGAAGAAGTAAATCCATGGTTCTTGATGATTACGGAATTATTCCATAGCTATCATAGTTGTGATGTATAAAAATGTCTTACTGATTCTTTACAACAGAGTAAGAGTAACAGAGTTATAAAATCTATGGTATGATTTCATTTGTATACAATTACGTTACATAGTAAATGTAAACTGATAAGGGGTTTATGTAATACTGTTTCCATTTTCAAACTTTGAAGTTTAAATGAGTTTACAACTTTACTTCGAGCTGCTTTTTAAGAAAACTATACTAATGTTGATGCATAAAGTTTTTATTCACTTATCAACTGTTTTCAAGCATAACTGGAGCTTATCTTTAGTAATATATAAATTACTGAAACAGGTTTTATCCTATCCCCTTTATGTTTATAAACGGGACAAGTCCTTAAGGGATTATAATTCGTAAAAGAATGCATCTCTTAAATCGTTATATGACCTATCTATTTTATTATGGTGAAACTTTTAGATAAATAAAAATGTGGCCTAACCTTGCCAAGTCATCAATTAAAGTTAAGGTTATTACCTTAAGCAAAAGCTGATATCACATAGTAGTTACTACTTTCTTTTGTATATTTTTACCTAAAGTTACTATTTTAACCAAAAATAGATAAGCCATTAAGGTTATTATGAACAATAGAACTAATGTCATAATTTTTACTCTAATATCCTCCTTTATAATCTTCCAATATATTTTTATGTTAAGCCAAAAGTCAATTGAACTTAATATTTCATAACGCATAAGACGAGGTATAATGTGGAATAAGAGTCCTAAAAACTCAACCATGATCACGATCAAAATAAAGCTTATTCTTTATTTTTATAGTTCTATAAACTTTATAGAGGATATGTTTCTTTTCCAACATTTGTAAACTATGGTTACTATTACTTACCTAGCAAGAAAGGTTAAAATCATAACCTTGCCATAACAATCGTAGGTTTAAACTTGTCAAGTTATAAGAATACCATAATTTGCAAAGCGTTGGTCGTAATGGTCTCCACGACTTTAATGATTGTAAGGTTTGAGTGTTTAACGTGATGATTTTTATGTTTTTACATGCAGCGTAGGAATGATAAGCTGACTTTGCAACAAGGCTAAGAGTAACTCGATGCATAAAATGATTGGAATCATTTCTGGGTGGAACGTCCTCCGAACTATATGAATTCACCCACCGCAAGCAAATATATTTATTGGTAATGTGGCATTACCCTGGCCATGCATTACGTGGTTAAAAGGGCCGTAGTCAAACCCTAACTCACTATTCCTTCCTTCTCCTTTGGCTCCTGTCGCTCTGCGAAGGTGCTGGTGCACCCTCGCAGCACCTCTCCTCTGAAACATTAACCTCCAGCCCATTATCTTCTTGTGGCTTGTCCTATCCCATGTGTTGCTGTTGGTCATCCGTCGGTTGTTCTTCCTGCAGGTTTTTCTCTGTCATGCTATCTCGAACCCGAACCCTTGACTGAGATAACCTCCTCCCTTAGTGAGGATTGAAGTCTTGTACTGCTGCATTGCATTTGAGTGTTGATGTGTGTTAATCTTATTCTCCCTTCCTGCAGTAGGGTTACCTCCTCGCATTGGTGGTTGTCTTGCTGTTGCTGGTGGTCGCACCTCCATAAAAAGATCAGGTAGAAGAATACTGCAATTCTTTTTCCTTTTACTGTTGTTTTTAGTTATAAGATAAATTTTCCGCTTACACATTTTAATATTGTGGTTTTATTTTTTGTATACAGGTCTCGGTCTTCCTTCTGCGCGGCTTCTGGTACAAAGTAGTTGCAGCGGATACAAGTCCCTGGTAAGCCTGGTTAAACCATGGCACTTTCTCTTTGTGGGGTTCCTTTGGGACTTTTGAGGGTTGGCGTGTTGAGGCCTGTAACCCTTGCGACTTTAGTTTGCCGTGATAGTTTGTTTAATACTTGTGGTAGTTGAAGAGCCCCTTGCGTCGTGCGAGGGTGCTCAGGCTTTGGCCGTGCTTGTATAAGTTAATTTCTTGTTTGTATTCACGTGCTGCGTAAGAAGTGAAAAGAAGCAGAGATACTCTCAATGCTTGAAGGGGTCGAGGGATTTGAAGAGCCGTTCGAATTTTTGTTTAACTTGACTATGTAATACATGAGGCCGTGAGCCTGACTTGAAAAAGGGTTACAACCCACGACTTCTACTTCTGTTGTAATTTTGAACTTATAGGGTTTTCACCCTAAGTCCATCATATAAGTTATTAATACTGTTTTTCTTTTCTATTTTTCTTGTTTATGTTACAGCACTGAAATAGATATGTTTATCATAATATTTGAAGCTCGTCGGTAAGAAAATGTTTACAACATTTGTCTTTAATTTATAATTTACCTCTGTAAATTATGAGGTTGTAGTTAGGTTGTATAAATTTTTGCTTAAGCTCGTTAAGTTGAGCATTCTGTCACTCTGTTGAATTAATGACAGTGCATTAATATACTTGACTTTTATTCCATAATAATTTTCTTAAATATCATTAGGGTTTACTGTACATTACTCTTATAACCTGTTTGTTTTATAGAAACAGTCAATGCTATTATATTATTTTATTAAAAGAATAAAATAAACGATTCATGTTTCTTATGAAATGCTTAAGTAACTAACAATTACTTCTTTTTCTTTTTAAGTATCAAATTTAGAATTTATTTCATATTACTAAAATTAAATAGAACACTATATTATTATTGTTTCTATAGTTGATATATAATCTGCATGCTTAGTCCATGCAACATAAATGATAGAAAGAGTATATTAAAAGACTGTTGTCTTACCTGTAAGTACTATGGCTTATGTTATTACTTTTACTTCGTTTAGTTTATTTAAAAGAACTGTAATTATTATTATAGAATTGTTACCCTTATTTTATTCATAATCGTAAATAAACTTAGTAATTTATTACTGTATTATTATACTTACTGTACTAAATACTTTGTAGACATATTCTCTGTATCCCATACTACACTACAACAAAAACTGGATTTAGCATCTCTTTTTGCATCCTTTTTTGCGTCTAGACCATCTTTCAATGTATTTTTCTTCATTTTTTGGACAAAATGGTGCAATTTCACGGGTTGGTGCTATTTTAGCCGTTTTTTGCGTCCTTTTTCTAAATCTGGCCCAAATTTTGGCATAATTTGCACCAAGTTTTGCACTTAGTTATGCGCCAAGTTTTGCATCAGGTTTTGCGACCAGTTTTGAGCCTAGTTTTGCACCTAATTTTGCACCTAGTTTGTACATCTACTCTTGTTGCGCCCCCTTTAACGCCCATGTTTGCCTCAACTTTTACGCCCTTGTTTGTATCCACTTTTGCATCCTTTTTTACATCCACTTTTGCATCCACTTCTGCTTCTTTTTTTGCATCCCTTCGTGCGCCAAGTTTTGCATCAAAGTTTACATCCTGTTTTGAGTCTATTTTTGCATCTTGTTTTGTTTCAGCTATTTTTGCATCCACTTTTGCATCCGTTTTTTCGTCCACTTTTGCACCCACGTTTTCATCCCTTTTTGCATCCCATTTTGCATCTATGTTTACGTCTTTTTTTGCATCTACTATTGCATCCACGTTTGCATCCACTTTTTTCGCGTCCCAATTCCCACCCATTTTTGCGCTTACTTTTACACCCACTTTTGCTTCAACTTTTGCATCCACGTTTGTATCTTTTTTTGCATCCAATTTTACATCAGTTATTGCATCCCTTTTTGCATCCACTTTTGCATCGGGTTTTGCGTTGGGTGTTACGACTATTTTTGCATCTAGTTTTGCATCGTGACTTTTGTTGCATCCACTTTCGCATCCAATTTTGTATCCAATTTTACATCAATGGTTGTATCCACTTTTGCGCCACTTTTTTCATCATGTTTTGCTTCCAT
>LPNX011168019.1:128600-166373 GCA_001517045.1 Pseudotsuga menziesii
AATTAAGGACTCAAAACTAGATGTAATAATAGGTCTAAAACTAGATGCAACAATAGATGAAAAAGTGGATTCCTAACTAGATGTAAAATTGGACATTAAATTGACCACAAAATATGGTGTATCAATGGACATAAAACTAGGCGTAACACTAGGTGCAAAACTGGAAGCAATATTTGGCGCAAACAAAAACTTAAAATGAGACACAATTTTAGATGCAAGATGAGACAAAACATTGGATGTAAAACTAGATGTAATATTGAATGTAAGATGGGATGCAACATTGGACACACAACTAGATGCAATATTAGATACAAACATGGGCGCAAAACTAGGCACAACACTAGGCGCAACACTGGGTGCAAAATTGGGCTCAAACATAGATGCAAAAAAAGACATCAATCGGAATGCAACACTAGGTGCAAACCTAGATGCAAAATATGACGTAAAATGAGATGAAACATTTGGCACAAACATGGATACAAAAAAAGATGTAAAACAAGATACAAAATTAGATGCAAATGGGGATGCAACATTATAAGTAAATTTTGATGCAAAACTAGACGCAATATTGGGCTTAAAATTGGATGCAAACCTAGATGCAGAATTGGACACATAATTTTATGTAAAACATGGTGCAAAATTGGGTGCAAGACTCAATTAAAAACTAGGAGCAAAATAAGACGCAACATTGGATGCAAAAATGAGCGTGAAACTGGGTGCAAACAAGGATGTAACAAAGGACGCGAAAAAAGATGCAATAGAAGTTGAAAAATTGGGCACAAATAAAGGCGTAACATTAGATGCAAAAAATTGGGTGCAAAAATGGACCCAAAAATGGATGTTAAAAAGGACGAAAAAAAAGATGCAATAGACGGCGTTTTACGAAAATGTACAATAGCGCCTGGTTTAGCGTCGGATTGTTCACCACAATTATGAAAAAATTACACTAAAATCCGGCGCTAAATTCGACGCTAAATCCAGTTTTTGTTGTAGTGCTATCTAGTTTAAACTACAATATAATGAATGTAACAGAACTAACTAAGTTCTACACTGTTAACATCTTAATAGTATAAGTTAGCAGTTGTATGTTTTGTTTAAGCTTAACTAAGTGGAACAGAAATGAATAAAGAATATATATTACTTCCCAAAAGTAAATTCTACTATTAACTAAGTACCTGTAGAAATAAATAGAGATTCTAGCTAATCTTCCTTCAATTTGAATATTATACTTGCAGTAGTTTAATCTGTAAGTAAGTAAACTGTAAAGCATATTTTTCTAACTTAACCCTACTTTAGTGGACTATTATACTCTTCTTTGCTATGCAAATAGCAACAAGGAAGTAACTATAGTATCAAGGACTGTTTTCTCTATTTAGACATACTACTACTAGTAAACTATACAGTTTATTTCTCTGTTTCTAAAAGACTTAACAGTTTTCCATACAGGTTAATACTACTCCTGTTACAAAAGATATTTCTTCTAAAAAAACACACACAAAGAAAATACTCTGTAATTCCATTTACATTCTATTCTTATATTTTTATTATATCATCTTTATTTATAATCTCACCCCTGTGCTGGAGTACGGTCTGGTAACTCCAGATGAGGAAAAACACAGTGGGTTTTTATTTCTCATTAAAAGAATTCTATTACTGACAACTAGAGCAACTACATCACTAAGCCATCTAAATCTTTGTATCATAATCAACAAACATAACATTCAATCATACTCAGTTATTAAAACACAGACTGTTAGAGGGCAGAACCTATTCTTGAGCTTGGACAACAACAACAATGGGAGGCCGTTCCTCCCTACCAACTCCTGGAGAGTGCTCAAACAACGACTCCTCAGGACCCCCGAGCTTTCTCTGGTCTCCCTGGCTGGAACTAGGTGCAGCAATAGTCAAATACTAGTCTTCAGACTCAGTACCAATTCTGAACTTATCAGTAAGTTCTCCCAGCTAACATGCTGTAACAGACCAAGTTACTGTAGACTTTCTCTCAACACACTTTCCTTACTGTTTTTCCCTTTTTCCCCAATGAATTTCCTGAATAACATTCCTCTTGAATGATACTTCTCTGGAAAATATCTGAGCAGCCTCAGCTCTATTCATTGGGTACTTTTAAAAGATTGCCTAGGTCTTTTTGGGTTAGTTGTCATTTATTGAGCCACCTGCTCTGATCCCACTTTCTTGGGGGATCATGACCCCAAATGTAGGGAAGTTGCCACCTGCAACATAGGAAGTGTTTGAGGATGCTGCCACTTGTCTTTTGCCCTCCACCTAATTCCTTCCACCAGTTTGACCAGTAACCTCTTATTAACAGCTTTCCCATGCTGTTGTATTCACTTTTATTTATTAATAATAAAATATTCAGAATTACATTCCACTTATTTTGACTCTGCTGAGTCATCAGATCCTACTTAGCATTAAATTTAACATAATGTCTTAGGAAATCAAATTAAACAATTATCATTATTTTACAAAATTGGGGTATGTGACAATGTCCATCATCATAATTCATTAACAGTAAATACGATTGCAAAATTGATTAGTCAATAATACTTATCTTATGAGAACTATCCCGCAACCAGCTACATCGCTGCAACGTTCGACCCAACCATAGGCCAGCGTGATCCTTAATCTCTCAAAAACGCAGCCACTGCAGAGCCGAGCATGATTCCCCAAGGAATAAGGAACTAGTAGGCTTACACATAGCCAAGGATAACAACACCACAAGGAAAAACACAGTTCAACTAAGCCAACACAGTTGGGTTTATCAGGCGAACAACGGATCTGCCAAGCCAACAAGGTTGGGTTTATCAGGCCATCCAGAAGCTGGGAAAGGCTAAATGCTAGGCTGGTGATCTCATTGAAGAGCTAAGTACACCTACACCAGAACTTGCCTGACTTCTCAGACACCCACACACACCCAACACAAGGAAATCAGTCCTTTCTCTGCTACACAGTCCCCCAAGCCCTGACCTCCCTTCCAGTGCTATTCAGGGGTTGTGGAGAAGAAAGCTAGCCCTCTAGCTCTGTCTATGTGGTTCTCAAACTCACCAGGTTTATCAAGCACATCAGGCCCTCACTCACCACTCCAATGCAGTCCGAGGACAAACCACTGCGTGCATGCAACAAACAAGCACTTCACAGCTTGAACATGGGGAAACAAATCCCTGAATCGTTCTTGGCCCTATCATGGCCAAAACGATACCTCAGCAACCTACAACAGCCCAAAACGCAAAGGAAACTCAGCCAACAAAATGTGTATGAAACAATAGCTCTCCTCAACAATGGAGCCACGACACATTTACATAGTCGACAATGGAGAGGGAAAACACCGGCTCTCTGCATGAACAGGAGGGAAACATCTCACCAAGGAAACTACAGCCACAGTTCATGGTCATGGACGGGACAATACACAGTCCGATAATACAACAGGAACCTCCATGCTCTGCACTGACCGGAGGAAGAACATTTCACAGACTAGCAATCCCAGAGAAAAGGGAGAACGAACCCCCACACAAGGATCATTAATCCTTTTATCTCAGCCCCCGTGAGGAAAATGAACCGCTCGCGATGGAGAGAGTGCATTCGTGGAGAGAATGGGATCGTGGGCGTAGTGGTTTTGCTACCAGCGTGAGTGTCTGCTGAGTGGAGTGTACATGTGGGAAAGGACTGGCAGTCCTGCCACACTCCACTGCCAGCAATAACTACCCCAGCGAACAACATAACATTAAAGTGGTGGTTGGATGAGACAAGGGAAGGTGAGCAAATAAAAAAGGGTGGTGACACATGGCTTTTCCCCCCATGGGTTCAAGGTTTAACATTTCCCCGTCCCTTAACCTTAAGAAATCATGCCCTTTTCAATTTGGTTGCACTGAACATAGCTGGTTGGGTTTATTTAATTAAAATGGATAGTTACATGATGCCACAATTTAATATGTATGTCGCATATCCTGATATACCATCGGTAATAGTTCTAATCACCGAAACATAACATAACCAAATCAATGGTGGGGCTTTGGCCTTTAGCTCCACACCATGATTATTTACAATATATATATCTATCATGTATATTTAATGCATCGGGGTCAAAACCGGGGTGTTACACAACCACTCAAAAATACCTTCCCAAGATTTGAAGGAATCCTTCTAGACATCGATCAGCTCAATCAACACTTGATGATAGCCGGACTTCAGGTCAATCTTGCTTAAATACTCGGCCCCCTTGAGTTGATCGAGGAGGTCATCGATCCGGGGAATGGGATATTGATTCCAGACTGTGATCCTTTTTAGATATCAGTAGTCAATACAGAGTCACCATGTCCCATCTTTCTTCTATACCAACATAATTGGGCTCCCACTAGATGAGGAGTTGGGTCGAATGTGCCCCTTTTGGATTAACTCTTGAATATGGAGTTTGATTTCTTCATTCTCCATGAGGGAATGCCTGTAGACTGGCGCATTAGGTAAAGGCACACCAGGGATCAAATCAATGGAATGCTTGACCTGACGATGTACTGGATCCCCAACAGGTGTGGTGAATATGTATTTGTATGCTTCTGCGATCTTGTCCACCTGTTTCTCCTGCATAGAGGGATCTGTGTGGAGGAAGTGGATGTTGTTGTGATATTTCGTTGCCCCTTAGAATGAACCATGAAGAGTACAAATTTCTTTGTCTGGGAGATTACCTTCCTGCACTGTTTCATTGTGATGAGAGACACTACAGTAGCAAGAAGTGTCTTTGGTATCCTATAGAGTTTCTTTCCCAAAGTAATAATGACACTATGAGGTCTAGACTCATACACAGCATGGTGTTTCCACATATATGGTTTTCCTAAAAGAACATCACAAACTTCAAGTGGGGAAAAATCACACATTAACTCATCTTTGAAGGGCTTGATGTTGTAGGAGAGTCGACACTGTTGACTGATGTGGATGTCTCATCCATGGCTCAACCAACCAATGTTGTAGGGTTGGGGATGTGGAACCTTTGGAAGCTTCAATATTTTGACGACCTCTACCAAGATGAGGTTCTTCTGACTACCATCGTC
Organism: Pseudotsuga menziesii; assembly: GCA_001517045.1. NCBI lineage: Eukaryota > Viridiplantae > Streptophyta > Pinopsida > Pinales > Pinaceae > Pseudotsuga > Pseudotsuga menziesii. The sequence goes on from LPNX011168019.1 coordinate 133,661, forward strand.
GACAATGAAATGTAGCGGAGTCCCCTATACCCATAGTTGTGAGTGGAATAGGCGATCCACTTCCTCTGGCTCCTCTGACTCTTTCAGTTGGATCTTTGGAGTTGCTATGGTGGAACTAGGTTCTGCATCCATGATTTTCTTACCCCTTTCTTTCTCTGCATCAGTGTTCGAGTCAGAGTCTGGATCTAGGGATTTTGTCTCAGCCAACAATGACTCTTTGAGTGGCATTCATCAGTGTTGTACCAAGGGATTTTTTGGAACTTGCACACCTCCCAAGAGACCTGTCCAATTAAGAAGACCCCTAGTTTCACCAAATATTGTAGGTATCCATTTTTATCAACCCATTTTCAATACCCCCTTTATATCATATTATCAAGTTGTAACAAATGAAATCCCTAATGCTTCTTAGTATAAGAAAACATGATGCTAAATAAAATAATAATTTAATGTTAATAATGATCCCACCAGGATTGAAGGGGTGACTGATCAATTTGTAGTGTTGGATAGTGGAAGACCCAACGAAATAGTAATGGGGTAGGAAAAATCCGTAACTTAGTCAAGAGATCAATGTAACAAAGAAATTAAAACACTGATATTGCAATAGTCATTGCAATGCTTAGAAAATATGATAATTGTATATGTTTCACACCACGACCTACCAATCTATCAAACTAAAATCATGTAAATATAAGTATAGCCATAGAGAGGTCATGTTTTCTATAAGCTTAATAAATTAAAATCCATAAAAATAAAAATTGAAACCCTTTTTTGGATGGACTTCCCTACCTTCCTATTAAAACAAACATCGTTGATGTTTGAACCCAAAAGAACATAGAAAAATTCCTTTCACTTTCCAATAACACCATATGATCATGTGCATAGCTTGGATTTGGGTCATTTACAAGATGCAATGATTTGACTCCACTTCCTCTACATTTAGTTACCTTTTCTTGGGTTATACCTAGTTTTTTTATCTTTACAAGAGAGGGAAAAATATCCACTCTTAGGTTTCAAGCAGTCAATAGTTATAAAGATACACAGTTGGTGAAACTTATATGATACCATTTCATGGTAACGATATCACATAGGGTATGTAAATAAGGATTTATATTTTTCAATTGAAATTACAATTATGAATGTGTCAAATATAACACAATCTAACAACTATTCCTAACTAGCAATGTGAGAATACAAAAGGTTGAAAGAAATAATTAGTCAAGAAAGATTGATCTATTTTTTCTTGGTTCTAGTAAGCCAAGAAATATTGATCTCATTTTTATTGGTTGTCGCAAACCAAGGTTTGATTGAATCTCAATACCCATCCAAATCTCAACCTAAAAAATTATTCTTAAAAAAAGCAGAGTTTATAAGTTGAATGATTTGGCAATATAAATACATTCCACCATTTGGATATTATTCCTTAGCAACAGTTACAACTGATATGAATCCATCCCATGGTTTGTAGGTATGAGTCTATCTCGTGATTAGGAGGTTATTCCTTAGCAAAAACTACGACTAATAGGAATCCAAACCACGATTCAAAGGTATGAATTGAGCCCATGATTTGGAGGTATGAATCCATCCCACAATTTGGAGGTTACTCCTTAGCCTACCCAAATAAACTAACCCCCAATATGTATATTACTATGTCAAATTAAAAAACCCCTTTGACCCCTTAATACGAGGCAATATATTTTTGAGTCTTTTAGTATTATTAAAACCCCCAATATGAATGAACGTGATATGATATTGCGTTGCTAGTAAACATCCCGTGAACTCGCACCACTTGTCGGTGTCCTTCTTCGATTTCCCATTACCCTTCTTTTTCAGTGGCTTGGACAGGTTGTTGGGACTTTGCTGATCCTTGCTCTGTCCTTTGGGTTGTGAGTTAGGGCCACTTTTTCTCGAATTCTGTTGTTGATTTGTAGACCCAAAATCCTGCTTATTCTTTTTCTTAAACTTTTGCTCGATTTTGATAGCGTATCAGTAAGCTGCTCCTAGTGAGGATATGTCCAGGAAATCCATCTCTGACTGAATGTGCCTGTGCATGCCACTGCGGTATTTTAGAACCAAGTGTCATTCGAAGTCTCTAATACCCAACTTTGAGCGCAGGGTATGGAATATATTAGTATACTCTAACACTATTTGGTCTCTTTCCTGGCGCAATGTTGTCCACCAAGTGTATTGGTCATCATAGTTTCCGACATGGTAGAATTCCTCTTTGATGGCATCGACAAAAGATGCCTAAGTGGCTTATGTTTTGAATATCTCATATTCATCCTTTTCATGCCTCTCATAGTACCCATCCCACCAATATTTGATATGGTGGAGGAATTTAAGGAGCGAAGGTGATATTTTCGCTGTCAATTTTTTTTTTAACAGACAAGTAATCCTCTAACAGAATTAACCATTTTTCCAAAGCATCTGCATCTATATTTCCTTCAAATAAGGGGATGTCAAAGTTAACTTGTACCTTGAAGGGAGTCGCACCCCCGAAATGGCTGCTCGTTGAAGGTGCATCCGCTGGTGTCGACATTATTAGAAGGACCTGGGCGAAGTTATCCATCATCTCGTTCCTCTGTCGTACAAGGGATTTCTCGAGCAAAATTTTAATAGGATCTCATGCTCCGCCATCTCTCTTTTCTTCTCCCTCCATGTGAGGCTGCTTGGGACAATGAGAGGTATTTTCCCCAAGCTCAACTAGTTCAAGACCCAACTCTCGATATTCAGATCTTGTTGGGGACATGCACTGAGAAACCATAAGAGAAGAAAGCTATGATACCATTGATCTGAATTTATGCGAGAACGAAATGAAAGAGCATATATATATTCAAATGCATAGATATATATGGCGATAAACACAATGATACAGTAAACTCAGATTCTATTAAATGAATGAAACAGAACAGACTATAAAACAAAAGCAGCTAAAATGGCGGTAGTTGTATCTATGAGAAGAGATGTGGCGAATACACTCACTAGTGACAAGATGAATACAAAAGGAGGTTGAAGGGCCCTTTATCATAAAGCCTTGGAGAGGCAGAAAACCCTAAACCTAACCCTAGGAGATGAATCGTCATGAAGTTTGCGGCCCCAAGGTGGTTAGTTGAACAGTCAACTTCTTGGGGTCATAACTTTTGCATACGATCTCCGTTTGGGGTGCTCGATAGCCCGTTGAAAAGGTATATTCAAGATTTACAACTTTAAAGTAGGTCCAAATGCATGTTGAAAGAAACCATTTTTTCCCCTCGAATCGCCAAAAAACATCGTTTAGGGCCTCAAAATGGCCCCTAAAGTTTAGGACCCGAAAAAACATAGAAAAATACATAAAAATTATCAACATGAGAAACTGTTTTGAGCCAATGGAATAGGTGGATTCCCACCTATACCCATCTGGATCACTTTAAACCTATTTTTAACCATTTTTAGCAATCAAATGAATAGTCATTTACTCGTTTCTTATGATTATTTCTTGATTGTAAATTATAAGAAACATATGGAAAAAATATGGATACTGGTCAATGCTCATATTTAGCACTATGATAAAATGTGGCTTCATATTACAGGGGCTAATAATTGTATTTCAGTCATCCTACTTATTTAAAGAGGTTTGTGTATTGTCCAATTCAGATACATGTATTAATGGATTGAGTGAAAGAGTGCATTTGTGCTTTGCCTTCATCCCATATACCCCAATAATATTTTCTATCTCGACATCTCTTCTATGGTAAATAATTTTTCTCGTTGTACTTGTATTTTTTCTACCAATTAAATCAATAGAAATTTTATCGGAGTTTGAGATCAAGTTCCAGCTTGCCTACTCTAGCTTCTTGTAAATCAGATTCATTCACAGTTTAATTTCTTGTAATATTGCGTGTCTATCTCTCTTTAGATGTTTTATGATAGAGAATTTTGTTTCCAATACTCTTGTTTTTTTCTATTAATGAAATTAATAGAAATTTCATCCAAAATATATTTATAAAACCCAAAGGTAGAGTTACTGCACAATGGGTCACTATCGCAGCTTTTCTACATCATAGCATCGGGGGCTCATTATGTCTATAGTGTGACATAGATGTCAATATTGGCGGTGTGAAAACCCACACAAGAAATCTTTTATTGGGGTAATTATTTGAGGTGAGATGCACCCTATGCCTACTCACCATATTATGAACAATATTTATTGGTTTTTAACTGTACCTCGAGATTTCATAATTTTTTTGTCTTCCTTGTTGGCTTCATTTATCCACCATGGTAGCTTGTTGGAAGTGATTGTACTTTCACCCTCTGAAAAAATTTACTATCATTTTATATATTTATTAAATATAGTTTAAGTTCAACTTTTTATAAGACGTCATTTGCAAGATCAACATAGAAATTAAAAAAAATAGTGGACACAACAAGAGAGTTTGGCAGAAGACATTTTTTTCTTAAAATTTCTTTCTAGTAGAAAAAAAAATTAGCATAGCCACTTAACTTATGGTCAGTGAACACTAATAGGTCACATACTCACATGTTAAGTGTTGTATGAAGTTCTCATTATGAATGCATTATCAGTTACACGCATCAACTACCAATTATTAGTGCATAGCATTCTAGAAAAAGTATAAATGCTAATCCACCCCAAATTCTAAGATATAAACACCTATCATTATAATTACATTTCATATGGACTATATATATTCATATGAACTATATATATAAGAGAATATTAACTTACCAATCTTGTAACTTCAACAACGTGCAGCTCGGTTAACCTTTAGATTGCATCAGGAAACTAAAGGGATAATTTCTACGTTGATTTGATCAGACTGTTGGATTGATGATTACATTTAGGGTTTTGAATGGTTTAAAAACGACTTAGAGTTTTATTGGTTATTTGTAGAGTTCCTCTACGTTTTAGGATCCAATGTTCTCGGGTTGATATGAAAAGTGCAGTGACATATTTTTTGTTCTTGCGAGTTTACGAGTTTTATTAACCTCTTCTTCATGACGTGCATTGGATGTTGCGAGTGCCACCCCTCTTAAGGTAATAAGTAGTTGGGTTCATATCTCTCCCACTTTTTTCGTCGAATTCAAAATCTATTTCCAGGCGGAGTAGCATGTTTATCATTATATGCAGGTTGTGTTCATGATCCAGAATAGGAAAGGGACCAACTCCCATGGATATATTCCTGTCGATCCACCTATGGGGGTTCATTCTGTAGACTTGATTTCTCCTTAACCTGCTCCTTTTATTGCTTTGATACCTATACATGCAAAGATGGAACACGAACTTGATCTTCAGAATTAGCTGAAAGTCTGAAGAATGAGTGAGAAGTGCATCCTTTTTTGATTGAACAGTAGAGATGTTGGGTTCTATTTTTATATACAATAATACTCACACTATACATGAATACTGAAAACCCTTCTGCTGGTCTTCCTCTATTTCCTGCTTGCTTGTGGAATAAGCTAGCAGTGTTTATTAACATGATTACTTAATAGTTTACAAAGAATATAATATGGGATTAACTATGGAAACTCAATGGGAGGAGGAGGTTGGTGGTGATAGAATCATTGATGCATGGGCTGGTGGAGAGCATGGTCATACCGTAATAGACAAGATACTAGAAATTGTAGACAACCTCTTATCCAGCAAGGGTTGGTTTTATCCTGTCACATTAACTACAAATAGTCCTTCTGAAATTTGTTTGATTATGAAACAGAGAAGATTTGCATCTCAAATTATATTCCAGAGGTCTGAAGAGGAAGAAATCCTTAGTGTGATCCTTTGGAGATCACAACCGATAATGGAGAAATCCCCCATCTACCTTCATCAAGGTGACTTGCTCACCTATTATTTTCGAAGAACAACATAAGTATATGATTCCAATAGTGATGTATTTATATTCAGACAGTTTGAATTGCATAGATTTTCAATGGTATGGGTGGTTTTTGTAACTCGTTTTCGTGAATTTTGATTCCAAAATGCAAAGAATCCAGAAGGGAATTACACACAGTATTGACTAAGATTGCACGCAGCAAACAGGCTCTCTCCCCACACATTTTATTCCCACGATTTGGTTAATCGCTCTCTGTGTGTGACCAAATACTTACTCAAACAACGATACATTAAGCAAGTCAAAAACAGAAAAAACACCCATGTTTTCCCCATAATGCCCAACGGCTTCAGAACTAACCGGTTGCTCATTCCAAGGGATTTATAATATAAAGTAGCTGTTAAATTGCAACCGCTCTATTATTACGACTGTTGATCTAATGAACATGAAAAAATGGATGGTATGAATCTCTTGGATGTTGGATTTCAGTGCTGGGGTGAATTTACGAATTGGTTCTAAGGCAATCACAATGAGATGTCATTCCAATGGTTCAACAAATCTTATATATGTGAATTTCACGGTACACAACGTATGGTTCTCTATTAAACCAGTGTACTAAGCCATTAATTTCAGAGGGAAAGGAATAGAATTGTTAAGCAAATTGTTTTGGTTATCCCATTCTGAACCACATCTTCATCAGAGTAGAAGCTGCAGAAATTTTATAAGGAGACACCTTAATTTTAGTGCATTAGCATTCAAATCCAGTCATTGCCTAGAAGGCTCATGGCTTTGCCAGGATGGACTGTCAATTAATTTTTTATATTTACTCTATTGTGAATACTAATAGCCAATAATTATTTTAGTAAAGGCAGATCAATAACTTGTATCCTAGGTTGGAAATGTTGGCTTTGATTCTACTTTTGTTAGGTAAACTATTTGGATAAAGCCTTATATCCTTTCATGCTTTTTTTAAGCTTGTTGGGCATAATCTCTATGCATCTGGATCTGCTACGAGCAATGGAGAAGAAAGTGGCTTTGGAACTTCAACTAGATCAAGGACAAAGGTAGTGAGAGCGAGGTCTGTTTCACCATTGATGGAAGTAGAAGCGCCCGACAAATTACGTATCAAGACCGATATTCACCACCCAGAAAGGAAGAACCAAACATAACAAAGTAAGTATCAAAGTTAGAAGAAGAGGCTAAGGTAGGTGATCCAAAATCAGTTTACTACTAATAACAATTCCAAAGTGAGCATATTCACCAGTTAAGGATCATCTTACCATCCCGGTGAACCATAATCCCTTTGATATCAATAGCTATTACCTCTTTCAGATAAAAGCCCAATTCTACTTGTTTATTTTGAACCAATTGATTTAGCACCCCTACCACGGATCTTTGCAGAGCTTAAAGCAGTAAGATCGCCTCTATTTAGTTAGAGACTGAGTATAAGAAGTATCTCGCGAGCTATTAATATCCCTTCATGCCTCAAATCCATAGCCTCTAGATCCATTCATGGATCCTGTTATGGTTGGATAATTAGACGAATCACGAAAAGGAGGCAAAGCATCAGGGAAGACCAATTGGTCTTGAAGCCTAACCACATTAAAGTTTAAGCCTGCAGCATCTCTTCCATGTAGAGATAGAGATACATATCCCAGCGCAAGTAGAGATACACACTAAGTATATCTACAAGTTTACAGAATATAGGTTTTCCAGTAAACCAAAAAGAGATAAAGTTCTAGTATTTATGTACTTTAACTCTAATTTGTGAAATATGCTTTGCACAACAAGCTTCCAAAAAAAATCCTTTTGTATTGGATATTGCTTTTGCCGGAAACTCTCCATTCACTCTTTATTCATCTCATCCTTTGTTGTAAAAACAAGCCATTGTGATCTTGAGATGGAAGTCATTAACTAGGGGCCTCTAAGAAGGGACTGTGAGAGGGAGATGCCACTGACTAGTAGAAGGGGTTGAGAGGGCGTTTCCACAAGCTCCTGTAGGGAAACAATCAGAAGCTATTGATCGATCCAATTCGATTCAATGTTTTTACAAGCTAGAAAAGACGTAGGGAAACTATCACATTTCGGTTGCATTATTGAAAACTGAAATGTGATAGTTTTAAATATAGATTTTAGGAATGCCTGGCCTCGGCCTGCAGATCGATCTGGCTGCAGCTCTCTGCTGCTGTGTCCCTAACATGATGGGCCTGAAGGAGGCCTCGAGGCCTCCACGCCTCATCCACTAGAGCTTGTGGCCTTCAAGAAGATGATCACGAGTTGTGGCAAGCGTAAACTGAACGAGACACAACACAAATTTGTCAAAAAGTTGGATAGTATCCCCACCATTGCCCTTCTAGCTGAAGAAACTTGTAGATCAGCTCTGAATCTAGCAGATCGAAGACTCATTGGATAGTTCAAAGGCCTATGGCCCTCCCCCAAGTTCGTAGAAGCATGGCTGCAGAGGAACTGGAGACCATTAGTAAAAGAAGGCATCATAAGTTATTCCGTAGGAAAGAGATTGTTCATGTTCGTGTTCGAAGAAGGAGAAGACAGAAGTCTCATATTGAGGAACAGGCCTTACTTCATGGGCCCTCGGGGATTATATTTGAATAAATAAACTCCATATTTCGACCCTACGCAAGATGTGCCATCGATAGTCCCGGTGTGGGTGCGCCTCCCACATTTACCCTTGCATTATTGGAATCCGAGGACATTGGAAACCATTGGTAACACCCTCAGGAATTACATAGATCGAGATGAGAGAAAGGACCAATACTCTTGTGCAAGAATTTGTATCAAGGTAGACGTGGAAGTAGGGTTACTAGAAGCAATCAATCTAACGGTTGCAGATTGCTCACATATCCAAGAACTGGACTACGAACAACTCCCCTTCAAATGCAGCTATTGTCAGAATCACGGACACTTTGCGAGATACTGCAAGAAAAAGGCTGAGGAAGATGCTAAGAAATATAAAGAACAATGGATTCAAGCCTACAAAATAGCCTCGGCAAAGACAAACAGTAGGTAAAAAAGGGAAAGGCACGTCGACGAGATCTAACATGCCGGCAATAACGTAGGAACAAGAGAAAGGAAATAAAGACCAAGTAAGGGCAGAAGCTGAGGAAAATCCCTTTGAAATACTCAGGGTAGCAAAAGACAATTCAGAAACGGTAACTGAGGAGATAGAGCGGTAGCCTCTTCCTTAAGCAGTTGAGAAGGAAATGACAGAAGCACCCCATCTCAGATCTGCAGCAGGGATCTACTCATCACCTACCTATGCACAGATAACAAAGAAAAAAACTCTGGAATCCTCAGGGTCATTGAAAGATGAAAATTTCGAGAGGCCCTCAAAAAAAGCTAGGAGGAAATTTCGTATGGAATCCCGAGAGGAAGAAGTAGAGAGGAAAAAAATGCAGGGCAACCAAACTACAATCGAAAAGTCCATTGGGAGAAACACCAAAACAAGACCTCCCAAGGGAGGTTCATCCCATCCCAACTTCATTAAATAATGTGGCTAGTCTCTCGAAACTGCAAAGGATTGGGGGACCCTTCGAAAGCCAAAGCAGTAAAAGACCTTCTGAAAATAGAAACCCCCAAGATACTCATGCTTTAAGAGACTAAGATTGAAGGGGAAACCCTTTTCCAGATCAACAACTCAAATTGGAAAAAAAATGCAGGGAAGGCCATAAGCACCAAAGGAACCTCTAGGGGCCTAGCAAATTTGTGGTCAGAAGAGGAATTCCAATTAGAAAGCTCTTTTGAAACCCAACATTGGATCTACACTAAACTCTGCCATATTACAAGTAATATCACCCTTTCACTCTTCGGCCTTTATGTTCATGTTCTTCAATTATAAAAGAAAGATTGTTGGCTAACTCTGGAAGATTTTATAGAAATATTCCCCACGAAATATAATAATAGATGAAGATCTAAATCTGATATTCGATCCAAAAGAAAAGAGGGGAGGAAACAAAGGCAAGGATCAAATGCTACCCCTGGTAGAGGATCTCATGCAACAATGGGACCTATTAGACATCAAGTCAAAAAGAGGTCGTTTTACCTGGACAAACAATGGAGTAAGGGTAGACCACATTGTTGTCGTCTGGATCTCTTCCTGGTCCAGAGTTCACTATTGGAAAAACGGGTGATCTCCTCCAAAACTCTCCCAAAGCTGACTTAAAATCACAAACCCATCCTGCTTCAACTGGAAGAGGAAGAGAATCTGGGTCCCATTCCCTTTAGATTCAGTCCACTCTGGATCAAAAAGGAAGGGTTCATGGAAAATGTAATCTCAACATGGTCCACACCAGTGACAGGGTCCTCTTCCTTTGTGTGGGAACAAAAACTAAAGTCCACGAAGGTAACTCTGAAGGATTGGGTCAGAAAGCCCAACAATACCCCATCCAGGCATAGAAAGGAGACTATCCAGCTATTAGAGAATCTTCAAATAGCCTTTGAAAGCAAGGATATTACCTACACAGATTTAGAAAAAGAGCAAGCAGCCCAAGCCAAGTCTTTTCTCTCTTTTCGGCAAGAAGAAGAGTTCTTGAGGCTGAAGTCTCAAAGTTTGTGGTTAAAATCAGGAGACCGCAACACCTCCTACTTTCATAGACAATGGATATCCAGACTGTCCAGAAATCATATTTCTAAAATAACCTCTCCATATGGGACTCTTCACAAAGGCCATGAACAAATAAAGCTAGCAGATGAAACTCATTATCATAATCTATATAAAGATAATAGAGAAGGAATTGAGGATGTCATCTCTGATTTCCTTTCCTGCATCCCTATTTTAGTCAACAGAGAAGATAACACATCTCTCTCAAAGTAATTTACTGAGGAAGAAATATGTAGTGTAGCTTGGTCTATGGAACTAGACAAGGCCCCTGGGCCGGATGGATTTTCAATCCATTTTTATAGGCAGTGTTGGGAAATCTTGAAGACTGATTTACTGAGAATGGTAAAAGATTTTAATCAAAAATCCAAAGTGGGAAGTAGTACAAACTCCACCTTTCTTGCTCTGATACCCAAACAAGTGAACCCGAGCACTTTTGAAAGATTCAGGCCAATCTCACTATGCAACGCATCCTACAAAATTATGTCTAAACTACTGGCAAACAAAATTAAACCTCTTCTTGGGAAACTCATCTCATTCAGTCAGGGAGGTTTTGTCAAAGGGAGACACATCATAGACAATGTGATCCAAGTACAAGAAGCCTTACACTCTAGTTACCATCGGAAGGAGCAAGGAATTATAATCAAGCTTGACATGGAAAATGCATTTGATCGGGTAAAGCACTCATTTATTTACAAAGTTCTTCTCTCCTTCGAGTTTAGCTCTAATTTTGTGAATTTGATCAAAGCATGCATAGAAAAATCATGGATAGCTCCACTTGTAAATGGCAAACCAACCAGTTATTTTCAAGCCTCGAGGGGAATAAGGCAAGGCTTCCCCCTCTCTCCATTTTTGTACATTTTGATGGTTGATTCATTGAGTAGAAAGATAGCTGCAGAAAAGAATGTTGAGACGGTTCCAGATATAAGGATAATGAAAGGCATTGATCCTATTAATCATGCACTATTTGCAGATGATTCACTCTTGTTGTGGGTAGCCTCCATCAAGATAGCCAAGGTATTCAGTGGAATTCTTCAAGACTTCTACAGCATATCTAGAGCTCTCATCAACAAAAGGAAAAGCGTTGTGTATGGATGGAATGCAGAGTAGAAAAATATCCACCGAATTGCAAAATACTTGGGCTTCATTGGGCTTGCAATATGGGAAAAAATAAAATACCTCAGACTTCCCTCAACTCCGGGGCCTAATAAAGCTTCGTTGTGGCCAATGGCTCACCAAATCCGGCAAGCTTGTGTTAGTGAAAGAGGAGCTCTCATCACTGCCAATATATCAAGCTTCCTCTTTGCTCCAAAAATGATCACGGATAAGATCTCTAAGCTAATCCAGGACTTTCTATGGCAAGGTGGAAAAGGAAATCAAAAGAAATCCCACTTAGTAAAGTGAGACACAGTCAAATGACCGATGATAGAAGAAGAATTGCAGATCCGAGATTCGGAGCTCGTGAATTTGGAAATTCAAGGTAAAATAATGTGGAACTTATACTCAAACAGCAAGAACCCTGTCAGTAGAATTCTGAAGAAGAAATATTTAAGAGGTGAATCTCTACGCAACCTACTGGCAGTCAAAATTCCCAAAGGAACGTTTACGTGGAATATCTGCAGGAGGGGGCTCAACTTCTTCCAAAAAAATTTGTACAGAATCCCCAGCAATGGGAAAAAAACATTGTTGTGGCAAGATAAAATAATGGGGAAGCCAGCTCTTGATAGCATGGAGGAGATTAAAGGAGCCCATGAATGGTTAAAAACGTAGGGGTACTCCACGCTGGCAGCAATCTCGGCGTGGGACGATGTTGGAAGATGGAAAGATTGGGCCATACCACAACTTTCACGATAGTGGGAACCTCAAAAATAGCACCTCCTCAATGCTCTAACGGATTTGGCATTGGTCCACCTACAGCAAAAAGATCGTTGGGGATGGGGGGGAAATGGAACTCATACGGCTATGTAGGGGTTTATCTCTCTGTAATTGAATCAAGTGTCGACTCTTCCAGTAGAGTTATGGAAGCAATCCTGGGATCCAAGCATTCTTCCCAAGATAAACTTCTTTTTTTGGGTTATGATGCATAGAAAGGCTCTAACAGGAGAAAACTTGGAAAAATGTGGTATAATTGGCCCCCACAAATGCACCATGTGCTGCAGAGATTCAGAAACCAATGATCATTTGTTTGTGGATTGTATTTATGCTCGAGAAGTGTGGGTTCTCACTCTTCATGGCCTTAACGTCCCATCCCTATAGAAAATATCGTTGGTTTTGCTATTCTCCACTTGGAAATCGAGATATGCCCATCTAATTCAAGGAAAGTCTGTTTGGAGTGGAATTTGAGTAGCAATTCCCAAATACGTGTGTTGGAATATATGGCTGCCCATAAATGACAAAATTTTCAACAATACCTAGCAACAACTGCTTAAGGTGCCTGCAAAAATCAAAGCTCTCCTTATTGAAACGGTGGGCATCCAAACTTTTAAGAAGGGTTACTCGCTCCTCCCGGAAGAAGAAAAAATGGCTGGGCATTTACACCTTTAGAGATAGAAAAAAAGGACTCTGCTTGACCTAGCATAAATCCAAGGTGGCAGTTAAGGGACAAAGAAGCAAATTTTCAGGTTTGGTGGAGGTCTCAGGGAAAATCTTCGATCTTATTTGACGGTGCCTCCAAAGGCAATCTAGGGAGGGCAGGAGCTGGAGGGGTGATATACTCCTCAGATGGTAATAGAGTTGAAAGTTTTAGCTAGGGATTTGGCCAGAAAACCAATAATCACGCAGAAATTCTTGGGTTACTAAAATCCTGCCAGATAGCTCGAGGGAAAGGGATTAAAGAATTTCAATTTTTCAGGGACTAGAAAATACTAATAAAGATTCTAAACACAGATGCTTTATTCAATGACCCGTTGCTCAACAAAAATTTACAAATGTTGAGGTTTGTGATGCAAGACTTCTCTTTGTATATTTTGTTTTGTATTCTGCGTGGATCTAACAAAGAAGCGGATATCAAGGAAAATATGGGCTTCCTTATTCCACAAAGAGTTCTGAGAAAGAATGATGAAGAAGCTCATTGGGTACCTATCCCGTAGTTCTGAGATAAATAGAAAGGGGCTGAATTAGAAGTATTCAAAGATACATATGATTGTTTGTAATAAAGGCTAATTTAGCTAAGGCTTAGCCAATATTCTTTTTATAAAATTTTCATTGTTTTAGTTATAGTAAAAAAAAACAAAATGTGAAAATGTTCAAAATTAAAAACCGAAATGGGAAATTTTTTCATATTAATCCAATAAGGGATTCCATTGCTTGGATGAATGAATTCCTCTCCTCATTTCCTCAAACACATGACCCTAAAAATCATGAAAATTCTTCCTTCCGCAATAGTGCCCGGATCTGTATAGTGAAAACCCTAGGGTTCTTGTAATAGAGTAACTGAAGGACCCTTTTACGTTATCGGTAATAGAACTGTGCACAAGGGTTTACAATAGTTGTTTACATGGTGTCTGTGATGATATTTGTATCATAAATGGCATATTTAACAACTCTTCCTTTATCCATTCATCATAATAATAAACCAAAGATAAATGGATAAATGGATTACTCTGCTGCCATGTTTCATTCTGCAACAAGATTTTAACCAGTTAAAGATGAAGACAATTTTTTGTATCAATAGAAAATGACAAAACCCTAGTTGAAAATATTACATGTACTTTTTGAGTGGGATTATCCTCCTCGTTCATTAGAAAATAACAAAACCCTAGTTAAAAACATTAACCGTGCTTCCTTGATGGGATTCTCCTCCTCATCTGTGAAATAGTTTTGATGGTTTTTCTTCTCCAACTAGTGACTACACACTAAAAGAAGACCCTTGTTCTTGGTGAGAACCAAAAACTAAAATCCTTCACTAATTCACAATTATAGCCTCAAAGACATGCCTTTTCCCGCAAAGGGTTTCACAAAAAAATAAATAACTAGACCAATGTAGTGAAATATTTTTTATTGGTTTTTGCATTTAATTTTTATAGTTATTTTTAAAATTTGGTATTTATATTATAATTAGTTTTAATAATAATTATCTCTTACAAAGAAATTTAATGTTATATGGTTATTATATATTATATTTTATATGTATAATAATTGATATATAATTTACATATATTTTAAATAATAATATCTAATTTCATTCTTTTATATTAATTACTAATATAACTATGTTTTGTATAGTTTTATTTGATATAATTTATTAACAATATTATGCAAGATTTTAAGTGGAAACCATTTTGTTTGCAGGTAAAAGTACCATGACCAATAACAACTTCTAATTTTATTATTATTCAACAATTTGTTTTCCTTAGAGGATTAACATAAGAATTAAAAAATATAATGGGTATTCCTTAGATTGGGCGTCAGCACCCAAGATGAAAGAGGGATCATTGAGATCACAACATGTGTTGTTAGATCAAGTATCCATTGCATAAGCAACATGTAAATATAAATCCCTAGAGGCCTCAAGATGCAAAATACAAGATCATTCCAACAATATGGTTATAGAATCATATCTGCAAACCATAGACAACGATGACCAAATACTTTGTTACTAGCTTCACAAAGCATCAAATAATCTGTCTAGAGATGTCATACAATTAATGACCACTGTCGTTGAGTAACACAATGTGAATAGACATAAATTTGCCTAGATGTTGGAAATGTTCCTAATCAATTTGGCCTATTTCGTTGGGATGTGACATTCATCAAACATGCAATGACATGAATTGTGCAATTTTTCCAATTCGCAGTCAAAGACTCAATAACCTCTAATTCATCCAAAAATTCAGTCAGAAATAAAGAAAGTAGTTTCACATGTTCAAGCATTTGATATGACTTCATCTTCGCCTTCATCTCAATATTAAAAATTTGCAAGTGATATTGAGCACTGCCAGGTATTTGAGCTGCCATAAGTAAATATCATTTGAAGTGTCAGATGAGATCAAAAGTTTCAACTCGTGATTGAGTGTTAAATAAAAATATCCCCCAATTTTGTAATTTTATGAACAAACTTTGGATTACCTCTGTTGTAGTGGAATCACCATATTCTCTAAGCTTCGGCCCTGGGACTTGTCTTCCTTGCCAAAGTTGGGTCATAGGATTTTTGTAGTAGCCCTTCTCATTGGTGGGGGATTGATCGATCGAACTCATAATGTTATTATTGGCTTGGAATTCCCCGACCCCGGCTTATCTTGAGTAGTAGAACGAGATCCAATGGACGTTGTGTGGATGGGAAGGAGGAATAGTTTCTAATAGAATGGTTTTTTTTTATTTTTTATTCCTTGATATAATGTTGTGTATCCATTTTCTCTTTTAGAGTTTTATTTTACATGTCCATTAACAATTTATTTATTTAATGCCAACATGAGGAAATATTAGAATCATGGTAACTCTTTTTTTTTAAGAATTTTATAAAAAAGGGAGGATTTAAATTTTTTCTTTTCAAAATGGAGGATATTGGAGATATTTTGCAGGGGAAAGACCCTAGGGGAAATTTATAACTTTCCAAACTTAGGAATGAGGATAACCATGATTAATGGATGCATATAGAGAATTAATGGAGGATATGAAATTGACAATTTTTAGCTAACATGATGATGCAAAATACATGAAGTTGTTGAAACTTTAACAGACTGTCGAGAGGTTCAAATGAGGATGGTTTTGTTCAAACAAAATATGAGTGTGACCAATATGACGAGCCAAACATAATGACACAAACTTTACAACATTAAAATGTCAAGAGGGAAAGAGTACAACAAATATCCAAGCCTCGACTCAATCACACTATGATGATGCACATGATGCAACTTGGAAGATCTGTTGAAGGGATGATATGAAAGAAAAAATGGTGAAATAAGATATGGATATGATAAGAACATCAAACTAGATGAGACAGTATGGATGAAATGATCTTGCAAAAAAATTTAATGGTTTCTCTTAAGGTGTCATGTTTCGCCACTATCTCGTGTCTCTGGATCCATCTACAATATTACGATTTACTAGATTTTAACATTGCAGATGGATTCAGAGACCCCATAGAAAATGGTCTCGGGATCCATCTACAATGTTAAAATTTATTAAATTGTACAAATTTAGTGTCAAAATTGTAATTTTCCATTGTCGAAGTGACACAACTAAAAATGACCAAATAAATGACCAATTGTTATGTGGTCTTTTTTAGTTTAGCTTTATGGTACTTGTGATATCTCAGCTTGGGATGGTTTTTATTAATGCTTGTACCACTTATGTGTTGAAAATTAATTATGATACCTTGGGAAGGACGTTAAGCTTATAAACAAATTGCTTCTACTCCAAAAACAAAAGACTGTGTATAAGGTCGTTATTGTAAGCGGTGCAAATCTACTTCATGCATTAATGTTGAGTCGTGGCACATGAGGGGTCTAAAGAATTTAGAGTTATAATTCATCATATATGATAGATGAATTATTATAATTAATTTATCATCTTCGCCTTGATCTCAATATTAAAAATTTGCAAGTGATATTAAGTACTGCCAGGTATTTGAGCTGCTAGAATTTACAAAATTCATAATCTATCTAATTATACTCTAAAGAATTGTTGGGTTTTTCATCCTCATTATTTGAGGGTTTTCCCAAGGTACATCTTATGTTGTGGATGAATGATTTGTGTGATTGACTATTGATTCCAGTGTTCAGTGATTCTATAATTAAAGTTTTAAAGTTCAAAGCTCTTGATATTTGCTCAAAAATTAACATATATGACTCCATAAGCAATTGTACCTTGGAGGTACCTAAGCAGATGCTTAACAACAACCCAATGTATGTGTCTTGGATCAGACATAAACTGACTCAAAATAATCACATCATAACATATATTGGGTCTCGAGTGTATCAAGTACATCAACGAACCAATAAGCTATATATACAAAGTGGGGCCCACTAGATCTGATCCAATATCAGTCCCATGTAGTTTCCTCAAATTGGAAACCATCGGTGTAGACATGGATTTGCAATCCATCATGCCAAATCTACGCAATATGTCAGCAGTGTACTTCCCTTGAGAAATTAAATATCTCATATTTTCTTTTCCAAATCTCAAGGCCAAGAAAGTACTGCATAAAACCTAAGTCTTTCATCTCGAACTCAAAAGTGGGTTCCCTCTTACACCAACTAATCAAATGTTCCTCTCCAATAAGGAGCAAGTCATCCACATATAGAACCAATATCAATGCTTGGTTCTTCACTACTTTGAAGTATAAGTTAGGATTAGGTTCACTCTAAGAGAAACCCAGTTTCTGAAGAGATGTCAAGTATCGAATACCAATCCCTATGAACTTACTTAATCCCATACAAGGATTTATTCAATTTGTAAACATGCGACTACTTCCCATGAACCAAAAATCCCTCCGTTTGATGAATATAAACCTATTCATAAACCTTGCCATTGAGGAAGGTTTTCTTCACACCCATATGGTGAAGCTTCCATCCTAAGACAGATGCAAGTGATATTATAGCTCGAATAGTGGTGTACCTATCCATACGAGTGAATGTCTCATCATAGTCTATGCCTTCTTTATGGGAGAAACCTCAGGAAAAAAATATGGCTTTATACTTCTCAATGTTTCCATCAGCAGCATGATTAATCTTGTAAATCCATCTAGAAGTTACTATGGTTTTGCCTTCAGGTTTAGGAACAACCTTCCAAATGTTGTTCTTCATAATATAATTGTATTCCTCTATCATTGCATATTTCTAGACTTGTTTCTTAATAGCTTCTTAATATGAGGTAGGTTATGAATCGCTGATGTGACTCATTTGTGCAACACGCCCTGAATATATGTCAGGTCTCTTCCACTCTATGGATGAGATTAATGGTGCTCCATGTCTCTTTGCATCTTGTAGGATATATCAGCACCATGCATACATCCTCTTAGTAGTAGTTTCATCAACCAGTTCTATCGGTTCTTTAAGAGCTAGAGAATCTAAGAACACTTCCAGATTCTCCCTCTGAACCTATGAATGGGGAGAACCAAAAACTGGGTCCTAATTTATGGGAGTCTCGTGCACCTCCATGTTTGTATCATATTGTTTCTCTTTTGATCGCTTGAATGCAGCCTCTTCATGGAATCTAACATGTCAGCTAACTTCTATGTGTCTTTCATTCGACACATATATTTTGTAGGATTTGGATGACTCTCTATACCCAAAAAATGTTCCCTTCTTTCTGGAAGGCTCCATCTTTGTTCTGTTCTCTTTCGGTACACGAATGGATATGGCAATCCCGAACATCCTCAAGTGTGAAATGTATAGCTTTTCACCAATGAACACTTCTTTTTTTGTCTTCTCTTCCATAATAGCATGTGGGATTCTATTGTAGATATACACAATTGTACTAGACGCTTCTATCCATAATGAGGTGGAGAGATCTTGATCATGCATCATGACTTTTGCAGCCTCACATATGGTTTTATTGTTCTTTTCGGCAACCCCATTCTACTGGGGGTTGTAGGGTATTGTCAACTATCTACATATTCCTGAACCACTATAGAAATCATTAAATGCATGTGACTCAAATTCACATCTATTTTCATACCTTAATGCATGGATGTGATTTCCTGTATGATTTTAAACTAGGGCCTTGAAATCTTTAAACTTGCTAAGATTTTAACTCTTATCCTTCAGAAAATAAATCCATGACTTTTTAGAGAAGTCATCTATAAACAGCACATAATATAAATAGACACTCGGGGAGGGGGATGGCATGGGACCACATACATCAGAATGTATTAACTTTATAATCCCTTTAGATCTAATATAACTTCTAGGAAAAAAATTCTTAACATTCTTCCCAGGCATGAAACCCCTACAAACATTATCATGATCAAAATCAAATATAGGTATACCTTTTACCATCTTTTGTAATCCTGGTAGTGCTTTGTAGTGGAGGTGAAAAATTCTCCTATGCCATAACTCACATGGAATGATAGTGTTGTGAAATATAACTTTCATGTACTTCCCATGAATCTTGTAGAGACCTTCCTCTCTAACTCATATCACTACAACAGATTCTAAGATTTTCTTCTTCAACTATAATAGTGCTTGATTATCCATGAAGATAACTCAGAAGCCTTTATCTTCAAGACCGAAACTCATATAAGGTCCTTCTTCAATACCGGAACATCTATAATGTCTACCACATGTAGAACATCACTCGATCTCAGCTGGAAGGAGGTGGATCCAATTCCTTGGATCGAATAGTAAGAGTTTCCCCCCAATTCTACCTTGCATGTGAACTTTTTCTCCTTTATGTCAGAGATGGTACTCCTATGTCCATTCATTTGCTTCAATTTGACACTTTCAACCAACCATGTGCCTTCACTTGTGATGACGAATCCAGAAAGGTTTGAGATAACGTAATACTCCCTCCTTGTCTCCTTTTCATTGGATGTTTTCTTTTGAGTAGTTTCATCTTCTATATTGGTAGAAGCATAAAACCTTCATTTTCCCTTTTTCTTTGTTTTTCCCTCCCTTTCATAATGACCCTTCTTGTCATAGTTGTAACATATAACCTTTGACTTGTCAAATTATTTGTTGTATACCTTATTCTTCGAACGATAAAACTTCTTTTGAAGGAATTGCTTTTTTCCTTTCTTCATCCTTGTTGTGAGAGCAAGGTTTTCCTCTTTCGTGCACAATCTTGCACTGGATTTGATTTTCCTCTTGAATGCAGTCATACCAATACCTCTCGAAGTTAGGTTGCATCTCCTAACCCTTTACCACAGCCAATAATGTCTCCCATAAGAATGGGAGACCATCAATAACAGTTTTAAGGACTGTTACACAAAAATATTGTCATTTTTCCTAAATCCCTATAGTACATGTGCCAAAATAATTCTTGGGGGTATTTTTCCTTGTTAGGAGCTCATTTATAGGAGCACCAACACACCCTTCCTCTTAACATAAGTGGTCATCCTAGGCTGACACTAGTTGATAGTGGAAAAAGGGCGTTGGTGCAACTCCTTGCCTTTGAGCAAGGAGCGTTGATTATTCCTGATTCCTGTTTCTAGTATGCAAGGAGATTTGATGCTTAGTAAATGACAAAAAGAGAGGTTTCAATATCCTTTTAGAAGAAATCCCTCATTGAGGCATATTTGAGCTGATCAGATTTGGTGGCAATCGAGCCCCTACCCCATAGGGATGATCCCTCAACTCCTTCCAACAAAATCTCAACCCATTTGATCTCCTTTTGGCCTATAAATGTAAGCTTACCTTCATGGATGAGAGAGGACCAAAAAATCACCTTTATGCTATTGAAATTCTTTTAGGAGTGAGAGGCAAAGAGGTTGTCTTTTGAGGGTGAAAGGCTTGTGGGGGGAAACCCAACATCAAGGCTTTGGTTGCAATTTTTTCCTCATTTACATTATTACAAATGTGTTTTTCCTTTCCCATAAATAATGTGTAATGTTATTTATTGATTTTCTCCTTGATAATTAGCATAGATTCATCAAGTTATCTTGTTGCTTTTATTCTTGTATATTGTCCTTTGAATCTTTTGCAGGTATCTCTTCTTCACGGTTGGATCATAAAAAGCTTTGAGAAGGCAAGGATAACTTTTAGAAAGAGGTATAAAGATTCACATTCAAGTAATTTGATAATATATGGAAAGGTTGCATAGGTGTACTTGTTTTGTTCTATCTATCAACCATTTATACCAGGGAAACAATTTTTGTCCACACTAACCGCATTTTTTCGGTAACAAAATTGGTGACTCCAATGGAGACAGATTTATACATCTTATTCTTTGATTTTGATTTGTGTTTCACTACAAATTTTCAGTTTTTATTTTTCCCTTCAAAGGGTGTGAAATTCACTTTCTTTCAGTCTTAATTTTCCTCTCCAAGTCAGTATCTAACCTTATAAAATTTCAATCTATTTAGTGTTTGTTGAAATAAAAGGTGTTTATATTTTTTGGATCCTTGTATGCGCAGACGCACCTCGGTTATTTCCATTATGTGTCATCCATTCTCTAACGTTTTTTGTTTTTTTTGACATAGCATCGTCGACTCCTATTGACAAAATACAACGACAATCGTTGACTCCTTTTCACAGTGGAAAAAGAGTGTCAGACACAAGAGGATGCACCGATATCAACCTACAACCTGCACCAAGGTTGGTATTCAATGACCCTTTTGGATTGATTCTATATTATATTTGGGGTTTTTTTAGCTTTCATTTTAATAAAAATGAAGTTCATTTTTGAAATCATGGAGGGGGAATGAATCATATATTTTGTAGTCTCTTTGAATTATATGCTCTTTTCATTCGAGGAAGAGTTTATGTTTCTTGCATTGAATTTTACATTTGTTTCTTTGCTTGAAACCTCTTTCTCTTTTATGTGGATTGTATTCATTCAAATTGGAAAATTTGCATTTCATTTTAGTGTGTATGTGTTGAGTTTGTCTTGAGTTCTCTTATCTTGGGATCTCTCTTTGTTTCCTTAAATCTCTGTAGAAGAGGAAAATTGATCTTTCATTTCTATAAGAGTTCAAAGATAAAATTTTGCTTTGAAATTATTTATTAGATTGAAGAATACTTCAAATATAAAAACAATCTAATAACATGTTTGGGTGTATGTTATTCAATTTCTGCATTTTGGAAAAGAACCTTTTACTCTCTCATAAGTAGGGAATCCATTAAAATAAAAAGTGAAATATTTGCATCTCATCCTTGCATGGTTTCTGAATCAGTCCTCACTCCATATGTCCGCTTAACCGTTTCATATAAAAATAAGTACTAGTTATGTTAAAATTCTTAACAAGAAGTGTGTGATAGGTTAGGGATGTGTTCCAACATCTTTAAGCATAGGAGATGTCGTTTATTTACTGCACTACATCCCAGGGGTTGTTTGGTTCTTCCACGTATTCGTTGGTATATCAAACGGAATTTCACGTACTTTTGTGTTATATAGAAAGTTAATTTATGTACTCAATAGTATATAGAAATGCCCATTTTGTACAGTTGTGCATTAGACTGCACTACTACAGATTTGAGCTCTCGCGTACCTTGTGTATATCAGAAGATACCATTAGGGATCCTGAAACCATCTCAGAAAATCCCTTTGGTTGTCCTATTGTTCCAATACATTGAGAACAATGCTCAGGGAGCTACTATGCATGTGTCGTCTAGGTTTCTAGGTATACAGCCAAGGTTGCAGTCCCACTCCTCCTTGTCACGTATCACTGTTGGACCCTATGGTATATCATGAGTTGTGATGGTTTGACAATCCCGTGAGGATACACAAATTTTACCTACTCCTTTCGCATGTTTGATTGTTGCTTTAGATTGAGTCACGATTGTTTCTTGTACAGTTAAAAGTCTTAAAAACAAAGGTAGTTTTGTTACGTAGCTATGGTTATGCGTTATGGGACTACCAACCAAAAGACCCCTTCTCAAGGGGAACCTTTTGTTATTCCTTCATTTGGAAATGTTAGTCCTCCTCTCATGGCCACATTGAGTCTTCCTAGATTGACTATAGGATTACATGTATGGTTATTCTCTATTTTGGATATTCCAAGTTCACCGATTGTTTCAAATACCAACTCTATGTCGTGAGAACACCAACCTCCTTTGGATCCTCCACCTTTGTGGGAAGTTTGTTCTCCCATTTATCCCTCTTCTCCTATTGAAAGTTATGATGCTAGTAGTCAGGTAGATAAGAAGAATAAGAAAAGGAATGTTAAGAATAAGAAATACAAACAAACAAAAAATCTCAGCCAACTACTCCTCACAGTGTTGAGAGTGTTTATCTACCCACAAAAACACAACGTAACCCTGAATCCCCTTGCAGACTTTGGAAGTGTGACCATATTCTTAAGGATTGCCATGTTCTATCCTAAGTATTAGAAGTTTGGTATAATGCTTCCCAACAACCCAAGTCATTAGGATTTGGTCATCATATTGATGATACCCCATCAACCAGTGACTATCTGGTTAAGAGTAGAAAAGGAAAATTTAGAAATCCTTGCTTGTTATGTAAGGAAATTCACCTTACTTATCTTTTTCCTCACATGGATGAAGCTTCAAAGTTTTTGGAAGATATTATTGTTCCTTGGCAACAAATTCCAACAGGTTATCGTAATTTTTCCCTTGACCTACCATTAGTTGATAAAGTGGTCGATCCAATTCCATCCTTAGTCGATCCCACTCTTTCTTTAGAGAGTGGAGAACAAGTAGTTCATCCCACTCTTAAGTTTGAAGAAAGAAGTTAAAATGGTCGAGTCGATGTCATCTCCACTCGATCCCATTCTTTCATCCAAAAGTGTTAAGACTAAAGTAATCACTTTGACATAATATTCATCTCATCTTTCATTTGAGAGTGAACCGAAACCCGTTTAAGTTTTCTTAGTCATTTCGGATTATTCTAGGCAGGGAGAAATCCTATCTGTTTCAACAGAACCCTCTCCAAGTACTAATTTCATTTCCTTTGATTGGAATAATCTAACAGAATATCATCTTCATTCGAGTGCTCCTTTCCATATATATGTGTGAGTTACCACTAGGAGCATACTCCACACTATTATTGATGAAGGGGATTTTGTTAGTATTCTATCCTCAACTTCTTGGATAGATATAGGCTCTCCTAAGCTTGTGTCATCCACCGATCAAATACTGATTTTCAATAGAATACCTACTGCACATTTAGGGATCCTTCCTCATTTTCTTATTACCCTCGGATGGAAACCTGTCTACATTGATGTTATGGTAGTCTAAGGTACCTTATATTTTAATATTCTCCTTAGATGAGATTATGTTCACTCCATGAAAGTTTTTGTTTCCACACTCTTTCAACTGATGCATTTTCCCCATGATTGGAAGATCGTGACCATTGATCAGTTGTCCTTTATTAAACTTGATCATCATGTAACTTCTAGTCATCAGACTTCCTTGAATGTACTGCATGTTCTTATGGTTCCTTCCCTGTTATCGCCCATGTCTCTCGACTATGAACATCATGTCGGAGTTCAATAATTTGTAAACCGGTATCTTCTTCCCATAATGAAGAATCTTTGGAGGCATGTATCAAGTATATGGACATCATACCAGAGTTAAGCTGCTAGCTTCTTTTGTAATGGGTGCAACCTATCAACCTTTAGACGTCATTTTTTGTAAGAACTATCATTGAGCATGGTTCCTATTATATGTCAAGCTCTTTAAAAAATGCAATAGATGTCTTCGAGCATAATTCCTATTATGTGTCAAGCTCATTAAAAAATGAAATAAATGTCTTTGAGAATAGTTTATTTTTAGTTTCAAGCCATTAAAAAATAAAACCGACCTTGAGCATAGTTTTATTCCTTTTCAAAATCGTTAAAAAATGAAATGGGCTACCTCAAGCATGGTTATTTTCTATTTCAAGATTGTGTAAAAATGAAACAGGTCCCCACAAGCATAGTTATTTTCTATTCAAACTTGTGTAAAAATTAAACAAGTCGTTATGAGCAGAGTTCCATTTTCATTTCAATATCCTTAAAAAATGAAATGGATTCTTCCATTGTGTCAAGTCTTTTAACTTGAACTTTTATTTCATCTTCCTGTATCACTTGATCCTCTTTCTTCCTTTGTCTCTGGTGAGCCTTTTCCTAGTGCTAACCCTGAGTTTAATAGAGTGAATTGGATGAGTAGGAAGATGAAAGGAATCTTGGGGGGGAATGTATTCAACCTATTTACATTACATTGTAATTAAGCCACTTGACAGTTATACTGGGGTCAAGTACCAACCACTAGATATCATGTTGGGAAAACACCCATCAATGGAACTCATTTTGATGATGATGATGATGGTTAACGTCCCCTGAGACCAACCATGCTTTCTTTTTAGTTTTGATCTCATTAAACCATGATTAAATGACATACTGAGCATAATTCATTATTTGTTGCAAGCTCGTTAAAAAATGAAGCAGATACCCTGAGCATTCTTTCAACTAATCTTCGAGCTCGCTAAAAATAGTAATATGGTGAGCTTACTTTTTATAATTTTTTGTGCTCTGGTTAAAATATGAAAAGTGGTTTGAGCTTAGTTTATTTCTTTTTCATGCTCTGGATTCAAACATAAAAAAGGTTCCGAGTGCCTTTGATACCATAGTCGTGCTTGTTAAAAACTAAGAAAAGGTGTAGAATATACTTTTATTACTTTTTCGAGCTCATAAAACCTATACAAAAAAGGATCTCCATAGAGTTATCTTTAATATATTTTTAGACTCTCTAAATAGGAAAAGATTGCCGAGAAAACTTGTTTCTTTCATGCTTGTAAAAGTATTTGAAAGGGCGTCTACCCAGTGATAGTTTACCCCTTTTTCGTATTGTTTAGACTCATTTACGAAAAATATATGCTCTAGTTTATCATAACTAGAAGATTTCTCCTATGTATCATTTTACACTTTTTTAGAATCAGGGGGATAAATTTACGAAAAAGTACACATTGGAGTTTTCTTTAGTCATTTCAGACTCTCTAAACATGAAACGGCATTGATTTTACCTTCTTCAGACTCGTAAAAATTAAACGATGAAGGACCCTTTATAGGATTAAACCCATCCTTTCTCGGGTTCATAAATATGTGATATTGGACTAATCCTATGATTATATATATTAAGCGTTTGTTACCCTTTTCAAACTCATTAAAAAGAAAAGAGGTACTCATCCATCATGATGGGAAAATTAAGGGAATGGGAAACATTTTTCAAGTGTATTAATGGAATATTTTAGTAACCCTTGAATATGGAACATGTCTGCATTTCATTCAAATAGTTGGGTAATCAGCTTGTCCTCAAGTAGATCCACTATAAGTCAATTTACTCATTTGAGTCATTCAAATAATGCATCGTCTTGTATTTTGCATTATTTCCAGTCTCTACCTCGTTGAGTCAATACTGCCAAGTCACTTGTCGTGTCGTTCAATGTTCAAAGGAAATTATTTTATCACAACAAACCTCTGCATTTACCTCACCTTCCTTTGTGTCATTCATCTCCGAGTTAGTCCCATGGTTGTTCCATAATCAACATCACTTCAAACCACTTTTGTTCCAGTTTGGTGTTGATGATGGGGAAAACATCATGGCCCTCCTTCGACGAGTCTATTCCCATCGATACCAGGACATCATCTAGGATTTTGTCTTAGAAACCAGTTAGTACCTTGAATCACGCATGCCTCAATGGAAGGTTTCCTCGCTTTCAACAGTAGGATTACATCATTGGCCTCTTATTGAAATATTTCTTTGATTGTTTGGCTTCAACTCATTTATTCATATTTGAAGGAATGTACTAGGGTATCTTGGGAATCATTGACATAAATGGTGATTTCCCTCACACTTGTTAATGGTATACATCAACGATTAGTAATTAAGGGGTTTCTACCATGTTTTACATCAGGAAATATATTCACGTGGATAGAATCGTACTATTCGAGATTGGGATGATGACCCTGTGTGTTCAAGCATTCACTTGAATATTTTCCTCTCCCCAGGTTGTTATGGAGTATTTTGTGATCGATTCACTGCATAGATCCATAATGTATGTATGGTGGCTATGATCAAGTTTGATTCATGTTGGCATATATCTACAGTGTATGTCTGATAGCTATGTCCAAATTTGAGTCTTGTTCATAATGGATCCACAATGTATGTTGGTAGCCATGATCTAGTCATTCATACATGGATCTAAAGTGTTTTATTCAGAAACCATGTTTTGAGTTAGTTAGAGTATATAACTCAGAGTATATGGTACTATGAAAATTTTTCCACTGACAGTATTTCACCTCATCCTCCAAACTACATATGTCAAATTATTTCACCTATCATATCTCTCTAGCTTAATACTTTGGGGCGAAATATGTTACACAAATATATTGTCATTTTTCTTAAATCCCTAGAGTACATGTGTCAAAATACTTCTTGGGGGGATTTTTCCTTGTTAGTATCTCATTTGTAGGAGCATCGAGGAACCTTTCCTCTTAACATAGGGCATCATCCTAGGCTGACGCTAGTTGCTAGTGGACAACGAGCGCTGGTGACACTCCTTGCATTTGAGCAAGGAGCGTCAATCATTCCTAACTCCTATTGCTAGTATGCAAAGAGCGCTGGTGAAAATGGAAAAAAGAGAGGTTTCAAGATCCTTCTCGAAGAAATCCCTCATGGAGGCCTATCCCAACTAATCATATTAAGTGTCAGTCGATCCCCTAACCCATTGGGATGATCCCTCAACTCCCTCCAACAAAATCTCAACCCATTTTATCTCCTTTTGGCCTATAAATGTAAGCTTACCTTCATGGATGAGTGAGGACTAGAAAAGCACCTTTATGCTGTTGAAATTGTTTTAGGAGTGAGAGGAAAAGAGGTTGTATTTTGAGGGTGAAAGGCTTGTAGTGTTTGAGGGTGAAAGGCTTGTGGGGAGAAGCCCCAACATCAAAGCTTTGGTTGTAGTTCTTTCATCATTTAAATTTATACAAATGTGTTTTTCCTTTCCCATAAATAATGTGTAATGTTATTTATTTATTTTCTCTTTAATCATTATCATATATTCATCAAGTTATCTTGTTGATTTTATTCTTATATACTATCATTTGTATATTTTGCAAGTATATCTTATTCACGGTTGGATCATAAAAATATTTGAGAAGGGAAAGATAATTGTTCTCCACGGTAATCTCATTTTTTCTGGTAACAATGAGATCATCTTCATCTACCACTACACCAATGCTAGCAAGTTTATCTCTTACCCAAGATATCTTGGTGAAGAAATAGGCCATTTTATCATCCTTCTACATATTGAGGTTTTGTAGATTGTTCTTTAATGCCCTCTTTTGACTCAGGTCCTTCTTCTCTTATAGTTTTTTCAATGTATCAAAACATTCATTTGCGGTCTTTAGCGGAGTAATCATGGACATCAAGTTGTCCTTCACTAAATCATAGATGATCCATTTGGATTTATCTTGTTTCTTCTTCAATTTGATGCACCCTGAATTAGATGTAGGCTCCTCTACCACAGTGGATACGTAGCTATCCAGGTCATATTCCTCCAGGATGTTTAGAACTCTGGCCTTGCAAGTGTTGAAATTCGAAGTGCCCTCGAAACAATTTTCTAGACGTACATAGATCGATGCCATTGTCTTCAAGTATTGTGTTGTACTCCTTAAGATCTATGTAGGCTCAAGTTTGCTTGCCAAATTTTAGCTTCTTCACACCCTGAGCTCTGATACCATGTTGATTTTTGTGCAAATATGTTGATATTTGATCTTTAAAACTTTAATTGCATAAATATAGAGTACTTGAAATAAATAAACCATTTACATGAACATTCAACCTTCACATAGGATGTACCCCGAGGAAACCCCTCAAAACTATGAGGATGAAAAACACTAGCAAATCTTCATAGTATAATAATGATAGATAACAGAGAATGATTTTTACAACAACAAATTGCTTTCGAAAACTTATGTGCAAGATAAGAGAACACTGAGAAATACAAAATAGAGATCAATAAGATTGACTTTACAATGTTTCCAACACATTAGTAAATAGCAAGAATCATTGCCATGCAAGATGTAGCAAGTCATTGCATGGGGAATTATGCTCCCATGCAAACTATAGTGAATTTCCTTCTTGGATATATGTTGTGCACCTCAGTTTATTCAATCTTGCATAATCAATGGGCTATGCCTTTCATCTTTGACATTAAATCATGCTTAATTGTCTTCAGAGTGAACTTGCCTCTTAACTAGATGTAGGATAACTTAGTTAACAAGATAACTTAAGTGTCATCGTGCAATCGGAGAAACTCATGTGTACTAACTTAAGTGTCATCTTTTTAATAACTTAAATGGTGTATTTTAGTTTAACTAAAGTGTGTCAATTTAGTTTAACTAAAGTGTCATCATGCAAAACACTTTAGTTAACTAATTCCTTTTGATTAACACTTTAGTTAAATACTCTTAACTGAAATCATGTTGATTGATTTTGTTGAAATGATCACTAAGTTCTCCTTTAATTGATTGATGAATGCATTAATACTTTAACGTATGCTTTAATTGAAGCATGCATTGTTTATTTAACTTAATATTTAATTGAATCTTTAACTAATCGATTTCACTTTAATCAGCTGAAGTGTCTTCATGAGCATTTTTTTATTCTCGTGTTCTCTATGCATTATAGCTTATCTTTACTGCATGGTCAATATGTGTTAACTTTATTTTATCTTTCAAATATGATTATACTAAGAATATTTTACTCATGATGTAATCATATTATATTACTCTCAGACTAAATGATCATATGATAAAGTAATTCTCTCTAAAGGTGGCCGGTCTCTAAAGGAGAGTTAACCGAAATCAGTTACCATAGTTAGTAATGCATCACACAACATTGATGCTTCGACATGCAAAGCATTTACCTCTATAACTGTAGATACACCCCACAGGTACCTACTATAATTGGAAGTCCACATGAGAATATGACTTGACACACAAGTATTGAGCCTTCTCCAACAAGACTTTACAACATCATAACTTTTAATATATCAAATCATTCACCTCAACACATGAGTAATAACCTTTTACAACTAAAGACTTAGTCATTCTTGATTCCAACTCAAGAATCTACTCCAAGTTCTTGGCTACACAATATTGGTGGAGAATGACTTGTGATGTTTTACATTTAACAATCATAACAATATCCTACAAACACATGTGCTATGTGACAAGTTCACTAAGTGAAACTCTCATGTATTGACCTAAGAGACCCATTTATGGTAAGTTGTTTGTTGATATCGTGCATGATTCATTGACATCGATTGTAATTTCCACTATGTGAATCATATGATTGCAATCTGACTGTTGTCATTTGACATTAATTGCACATGAAATAAAATAGATATATGTCAAATATTTATCTAGATAATGATGGTTGTTATGAACAAAAAAGAGAAAGGAAAACATCAAGCAATACATCAATATCAACTAGAGGTGGTAATGTCAGAAGAAAATTTAAAAAACATATGGATTTGTTTCTTATTGAAGGAGGATCGTGCTCTATGACAAGGATACCAATGGATACAAGGTAGTGTCATTTAAATACATACATTACGTGAAGAGATGGGAACCAACCCCACTTCCTGAGGTGAACTTGTATCAATGGGAGAACATATTGAATTCCACCCTCTAGTTTACATGGGTCAGGGCTCTTTTCAATGGATGGTGTAAATGTTCCATACAAATGTAAATTTGTATTTATGGATTATGTTGGCCCAACTTATGATTATAAACATTGATTATGACTAGTGTTATTCTTAAGTTCGTACCCCTCAAGTTAATATCTTGTATTGTATACTTAACGTATAAGTAGGTGTCATAGCATAAAACAATTGGTGCTTAGGAGGGTTTACAGGGCCAAGGTGGGTTGTGTAGGATGCACCTTCTTGCGCCACCTTAGACCATCGAGCCATTCCTCGGGTCAAGGGAGGGTACCATGATTTAAGTGGTATAATTCCCTGGTATGTCACCCTAAGGTTCCTATAGCTTTATTTTGTTGAGTAGATTTACATCCAAGACCCATAGTGCATAAATTGATCCCAACTACTAGTAAGAGGATTTGAACATTATTTTGAATGGGTAGGAACAAATCAAACCTTGAAGCAACACAATTTAGATAAAAGAAGAATAGGGGAACATTAATAATAACGCATTTTGTTAGGATATTTAGACACTTAGGAGTTAGTTAAGATCAACTTGTGTAATATATCCGTTAGGTAAAAGTGTGTTTCTTTAGTATGCATTTGTAAATATTCTAATCCGATGGTCACGATATGTTCTATACATAGAGTGATCCGACGGTTCAACTTCTCTTAGATCATACCTACCATTGATCCGTGGCTTAACACCCGATTGGTCTATGATCTCTATTTAAAGAGCATAGAGGGTCCTTGGCTAGTTGATCGATTATGAGAAGCTCATGTAACTTTCTTTCTTTTGCATAATAAATTGCTCCAAGTAGCTATTTGGCCAGGGCCATGGACTGTTTCCCTCTCAAGGGTTTTAACCACGTGACAAACATTGGTGTATTGATCTGTGATCTGTTTGTGTGAAGCGGCTATTCTTGGTGTTCGGTCCTTTGGGAGTACCTTGTGTACCCTAACATGGTATCAGATCTTTTATGAAGAGTTGTTTTCGGTTTTGATCAAGATTTGGAACCAGTGTTGACGAAACTTTGAAAGGGTTTCTGGTTTTTGGATTTTCTGTCCATTTGTGGCCTATGGGAGCTGTTCCATTGTGTCTGGAGTGCCGTTTCCATTTGGAAACAGTTTTCGTTTCACCGAAAACCATTTCCGTTTGCTCCAGAAACACCCTTTTCGGCAAATCTGAAGGTATAATGTTACAGTGATGGATTTTTTTTTTTTAAAATCTCGCTCATATTTTATCAGTATTATTATTAGATCTTTTTGTTTTAGTCTCGGACTGTTCCCTTCCCTGGCTGCGTATGCTCTTTTCCGTGCACCTTGCGCGATCGCGGCGAATCAGAAATAGTGAGGGAAAGTTTTTTTCTTGTCTTCTCGGCTACGTATGCTCTTTGCCGTGCACCTTGTGCGATCATGGCAAATCAGAAATAGCGAGAAAACTTGAAAACGTAGACTTTCCGGGTAAGCTAACCAAGATCTAACCCCATTGTGTAGAAAAAGTTTTTTTTGTTTTTGTGTTTCGTTTTTTTTTGTGATTTGCAGGAAAAGAAAGCAAGCACAGAAAATGAGAGAGAAGAGTTAAAAAAAAAAAGAAAAAAAAAATGGCCCCCTTCCTCTTTCCATACTTTTACGTACCTTTTAAACTTAATTCACTTGGTCCAAAGTTGTTTTACATCTTGATAAGTCTTGAGTTCAAGTCTCATCAAGTTACTTTTTAGTGCATGCGATTTCTATTTTCAAGTTACTTTNGTGCCTTCTTCTTATTCTTCCAGCTTCCTTGATAGGTTTCCAACTCCAGTTTCTGATGATGACAGTGAGGATGAAAATCCACCTCCGCCTGCTCATGTTCCTCCAATTGCACCAGCACCAATACTTCCTCTATGGGTTCGTTCAACATGTGAAGCAGCTGGTGATCCTAGAGATCAACGTCGAACACGTTCTCAGTTTCAGTGAGCCTCTTCTCTTTTGTCTCAAGTTTCTGAGAATCATGATCCAGAAACTTTTGCAGAAGCTTCAGGAAATCCAGATTGGG
>LPNX011168019.1:170757-229538 GCA_001517045.1 Pseudotsuga menziesii
CATTTCTCTGAAGAAAAAAAATGCAGTAGCTTAAATATATTCAACAACAAATAATTGATGAGCTTTCCATTAAATGTTTTGAAGACATATAAAAAATCTTGTCGGCACGGTAATTGTAGATCCATATATTCAAGCAACAAAATAAAGAAATTACTATAGCGATAACATTTAACCACACATATGAGACATTATTTCTTCGAATGTTAGTCGAAATTTCCTCGATCCTGGATTCAATTCAATATCACTCTCACTTTCTTCAATTACAACAATAATTATATCAAGGGGGTGCCATTGATCTCATCCATGAGCCTATTGTTTTTCTATATTAGAGGATTATCTCTCATATTATTACAATGAAGGAGGAAAATAAAAAAAAAGAGAGGGGCTAATGTTGTAGATCTGTGTGCAAATGTTTCTAAAAACTTTTGGAATCTTGTTCGATATCTCTTGTATTCCCTTCTGAGATTTTGCTCTAATCTTATGTTATTCACTCAAAATTTCTAGGGGATTAGTGATATTTATAGGATGTACAACTTTATCCAATAGGGTTTGTTTCCTTACTTTTGATGTTGAACTAGTCAATATCATGCTAGAGGTACCCTCTATAACTACAATAGACAAAATTTTAGTATAACCAAAATAAAAAGAAAACGGGCTAGACAATGTTTCATCTTCTTACTGCTGAGGTTCTTCATATTGTTATAATATTTGTTGAATGTTTTCTATAAGTGGCACATATTCATGAATTTCTTGTTTGGGTTGTGGGGAACCAAATTTGGCATATTTTTCTCTTCAGATCCTCTCGATCCAAATATTCCGGGTTTGATCCCCAGTAAAGTCGCTAGTTCTGTTGTGAGGGAAATCTATCCAATGGCTGGGGTTTGCGGCCACCAAAATACTATGGGCTTGCAGATAGACAAACAAAATTACAAGCATCAATTAAGAGGAATAGATGAGGAATGTGCACCTTGTTTCGATGGTCAATCCTAGATTTGCCTCTTCTCTTTAATGCTCCTCTGCTTCCAATATCCAACACCTACAAAAAGAAAGAAACCTTCCTCAAAGTATCTTCAATTGTTATAACATATGAGAAATGATCATAAATAAAGATTGCAATTCTAATCAAAGAAAAATCTAGATCACTACTCTAAAACAATTTGAAGCATTCATTACACATTGATGGAAGGAAATGTCATTATTTATTGATAGAGTTTGTGGAAACATTACAAATCCTCTACTTGATCAGACTCCTATGCAATACCTAGATCTGACTCCTCTTGCTCCTCTCCTCAATGGAAGTTCTCCAACATAAATTTCCCTCCAAAGTTGATCCCCTTTCCTAATGAAATTTCCATCTTTTGATAGTTGTTTGGGGGGGGAGTATTTCGAGGATATGATGGTTAGGGAAGTTGGGGAGGTTTCCAAACCGACCCCAACTACCCTTTGATTAATCATATTTTTATTTTTAGTGAATCTTAATGAAATACACGAGTTTTAATGGATCAACTCGCAAATGATATGTGGGTTTCCTCGAGGAAACTCGCATATTCAACATTTAAGATCCATACGCAGGTTACTTGTGGGTAACTCGTGTATAGTGTGCAGGTTACTATAAGAAAAGTCATGTATTCTAAGTGAGTTGATTTGTAAAGATAGATGATACTAGAGTAAATGGTATGTATCAAAGGTTCAATCCTCTTATAAATCTAGGGCAACTTCTATCCATATTGTCCTTTTGTGTGAAAACACATTTGGTGTCATTAGGACGGAGAAGTGCCATTTCGAGGTATAACAGATAGTCTATGTTTAATCTCTTCTCCGCCTTTTAAGAATTAGAAAAAATATCTAATAGGGACCAACTGAAATTTTCAGCTTTTGACTGCAACACTTCTCATATGCTGGGATATTTTACTTCTTTAGGGTGTTCCAATGATAAAATTTCAACTTGATCTTCATTTGGTATTGGTGATTGAATTGTAATGACTATTGGAGCTAGAGGTGATGGGATTTCCTCCCTTTTTTTCAGCAATCATGGGATCATCTACTAGATCTTCAATAAGTGGGGGATCCTCTAATTCTATTTCCTCTTCCATTATATCTCCTTATTGTTCAATGATCTTCTCCTACTCGAATCCATGAGCAATTATGTTATAGGGGACACTTTTGTTGCAATTTTTTTTGATGTATTTCATGTGATTGTTGTTGGAAGGTTTCTTGTATCCCATTATTTTCACCCCTTGGTGCATTTATGTTAGCGCCTCACCCCAATTTGGTTGGTATTTTCTCAAGTTGTATTGGTTGGGTATTTCCCCGGTTATCCTTTCCCATCCTTTGTTCCTACTTAAAACTGATAGATTGCATAGTGGGAAGTGCCTTTGCATAGGGTATCACTTCTTTGGGAGGAGGAGGGATATTTATTTCATCGGATTTTTCATCACTCCATTCTCCAACATCTTTAATTTTTTATGAAGGAATGACTTGTCATGCTCTTTATTTTACCACCTGTCCCATTATCTTGAGGTCTTCATCATCATATATTCCATTGAACCTTGCATCTTCAAGGATTCCAAGATAAGGGACATCCCTTTTCCCAAGGTATCTGTGCATTTTCCACCATGCCACCCTTTTATGTTTATTGAATTTGTTAGGTATCATCCCATTATACCTCTCTTGTGCAGGGGCCTCAAAGGTCATATGTTCTTTCATCACAATGGCTCATTCTAGAATGTAAAAGGTATAGTAAAGTGGAACATCTAAGGCCTTTCGAGGAGGCATAGGAAAACCTTAACTTGACAATTTAACTGTGTCCTAATTTCCTTCGAGAATCCTTTCCACCTCTTCAAAAGTATCTTCATTATCCATTTTTTCAATGTTTGGTCGAGGCTCATGGTCTTGGGGATTTGGCATTTTTCTCTACTTTTATTGTCCTATCAAAATATGAGGATCATATATCCATGGGTGATTCAAAGGAAAATCTAGCTCCTTCAAAATGCCCAGCACCTCTTTATGGACCAATTTGTCATTGATAACATATCCTCCCATAGTTATGGGGAAGGGAAGGTAGTTCTTCCTTTCTTTCTTGATATGAAAAAATGAAGACTATCCACCTCAACCATCTGCCTTACATAATGTAGTACAAAACATGGATAATTTTAGGGGCTATATTAGACGGGGTAGAAAAAATAGTGGGCTATTTTCTTATATGGAAAGGGTTTTTTCAGCTAAAATATATTCTCCTGATATTTATTAGAAAATAAATAAATCCAAAATGAATAGGCTCCTTTATATTAACAAAGAAAATAAATAAATAAAAGTATTTTCTCCCTAGAAAAATCTCCCTCCAACCTATCTTTTCCCCCCAATTTCTAGAGAAATTCTAGTGAAATCATTCCTTCGCCCCCAATTTTAAGTAATGGAGGCTCCCAAGGGTTATTTCTCCCTCCATTGTCCTTGTAATTCAGGAATATGGTTGTATTCACTTGTATTTTTAGCTAATTTCATGTGATACCTTCTTTGAGCCCTCGGTTTCTAGTATTGGAGGGGAAATCAAGGGGTATTTTGTTCTATATTGTTGATGTATTTGTAATTTTGGAATGTATTCACCTATGTATTTTATGTCTTGTACCCCGATGTTTATTCTGGGATGTGTCTGTAATGTAATTGAGTCATGATGCCATGCCCTAATGTTTCGATCGGTAGGATCTATAATGTAAGCAAGTCATGTCAAGTCATTGTGGGTAACCCTCCTATTGTCTAAGGGTTAAAGTCCCCACAGTTCCAGGCACTAGGGTTATTAGACTCACCTAGTGAATTCGGCCATAGTAGGGTTTTAGTCATGTCGAGAATTAGTATAAATAGAGAGGTGACCTCTCTATTTAACACACACACACTCACACTCAGTTGTAGCACATAGCTGAGGAAGAAGAAGACACTGGGGCTAGGAAGAAAGAGGTTACTGCTGTTGGGAGATCATCTTATTGTTTTGGGATTTTCTATTTGGTGCCGATTCTATCTCTGAGGAAGTTGTGGAGTTTTCTGCATTTATGGTTTCCTCGAGGAAAAACACTGTGTTCATTATCTCTTGTGTTTGATTATTGTGCTTGTTATTCTCTCAGTTAAAAGATCCTAATAATGCTAGCTTAATGTTAAAAATCTAACATGGTATCAGAGCTAACTTGAGAAGAAGACACTGTGCTGCTGTGGGAACTAGGGCTTCCTACTTTGTGCATCTTCCTCCATATATTTTCAGCAAAAGAAGGTTGGATTAACTCTCCTTCTTAGGGCGCATCTTTCTATCGAAGCAGAATCCAATTCTAAGGTTTTTCAGTTTTGGACCCGACACTACTGCCGAAAATTAGGGCTTTTCATAGAAGAGGAATTTTTCAGTGATCCTAGGCCTGGATTGATCTCCTCCCCAAAATCAAATTTAGGGATCAATTTCAAAGCATTTGGTTGGACAGAACTCCGGAAAAGAGAAACCCTAATCTGCTCCTAAACTAGCACTACATGATTTCAACTCCAAATCCAGATCTGACATCTAGACCTGGTAATATCTAAATCTTTTGTATTTCCATTTGAGGTTCTCAGTTAAGATGTCTCATCATACCAAGCTTGATGAAAAGCTTGAGGGAGCTTATAACTTTTGAGCCTAGAAGTATAGGATCTCCCTGGTTCTGGAAGAGAATGAGTTGGACTCCTACATCAATGAGGAGGTTCCAGTTCCAGAGGGAGATGAGGCTAAGACCTTACATAAGAAGAAGTTGGTTATGGCAAAGAGGATCATTGTTGATTCTATCAAGGATCACCTTATACCACAAGTGTCCTCCCTCAAGACACCTAAAGCTATGTTTAATGCCCTAACCAAATTGCTTGAAGGAAAGAACATAAATCAGAAGATGACCTTGAGGAACCAATTGAAGAATGTGAAGATCCAGAATGTAGAAACCATCCAGTCTTACTTCACAAGGGTTTCTCAGATCAAGGAACAATTGGAAGCAGTAAATGAAGAAGTGGAGAATGCAGAGATTGTGATGACCACCTTGAATGGTCTCCCTAGGACATGGGACTCCTTCATTCAAGGGATCTGTGCTAGGAATAAGTTAGTTAAGTTCAGTAGACTATGGGAAGAATGTTCTCAAGAATAAGCTCGGATAGCAGCTCGAGAAGAGAAGATGGGAAGTAAATATCAAGCTCTCACAGTACAATCCAAGAAACCCAGATCCATCCATCACAGAAGTAAGTATTCTAATCAAAGGAATAACTTCAGAAAGCCTAGAGATAAGTCTAAGTTTATTTTCTATACATGTAATGAGAGAGGACACTTTGCTAGAGATTGTCCTAAGAACAAAAGTAGCTCTCACAAGAAGAAGGGAAACAAGAGAATACATCATGCTCATGCTGCAGAGGATGATGAACCTTCATCAAAGAGAACCAGATATGAAAGTGAAGATTCTTCAAGCGAGGAAGAATATGTTTTGATTTCGCCTCTCACGGGAAACATTACTCATGGAAGAAATGATTGGCTTATAGACAGTGGTGCTTCCAATCACATGATTGGATTCAAGGAATCCTTTGTGAAACTTTCAGAACATGAATCACCTCACAAGGTGAAACTAGGAGATGACTGCCAGTATCCAATAGAAGGTAGTGGGGAATCCTCCTATAAGCTAGACTCTGGAAAGTCTATGACAATGAAGGAAGTATTGTTTGTACCGGGACTCGAGAAAAACCTTCTCTCCATATCTGCATTAGATGCAAAAGGAATGACGGTTGCATTCATAGATGGTCAAGTCATCATGTGGCCAAAAGGAAAGACTATTGATGATGCAATAGTGATTGGGGAATAAGAAGGAGGTTTGTACAAATTGAAGGGCCATCCAGAACAAGCCTTGAACCATGACACAGTAGAGACAAATGAACTTTGGCATAGAAGGCTTGCACATGTGCATTACAGAGCACTACCTCTTGCAAGAAAAGCTGTTGAAGGTCTTCCAGAAATACAAGCAACACATGATGGGGTCTGCAAAGGATATGCGAAAGGAAAGAACACAAAGAAGACATTTCCAAGTAGCGAGAGCAAAGAAAAAGGAATCTTGGAAATCATCCACTCTGATGTATGCGGTCCAATGTCATCAAGTTCAATAAGTGGGTATGTATACTATATTTCTTTCATTGATGACTTTTCTAGGAAGACATGGATCTACTTCATGAAGAACAAAGATGAAGTATTCAGCGAATTCAAGGAATTCAAAGCCTTGATCGAGAATCACACTTAAAAGAAGATTAAGACCTTTTGATTAGATAATGGTGGATAATTCACGTCAAATGAATTCAAA
This sequence comes from Pseudotsuga menziesii, assembly GCA_001517045.1. Taxonomy (NCBI): domain Eukaryota; kingdom Viridiplantae; phylum Streptophyta; class Pinopsida; order Pinales; family Pinaceae; genus Pseudotsuga; species Pseudotsuga menziesii. The sequence continues at coordinate 177,093 of LPNX011168019.1, forward strand.
GAGTTATGCAAAGACTCAGGGATTAAGAGGGAGTTGTCCACTCCTTATAATCCAGAACATAATGGGATTGCAAAACGGAAGAACAGAACTATCATGGAAGCTACAAGAGCTATGCTTCATGATCAAGATCTTCCTATGCATCTTTGGGCAGAAGTTGCCAGAACAACGGTGTATGTACAGAACCATACTCCACACAGAGTACTCAAGAACAAGACTCCTGAAGAAGTATTCTCCGGCAAGAAACCAGAAGTCATCCATCTCAAAATATTCAGTTGTCCTATGTACATGCACATTCCAAAAGAGAAGAGGACAAAATTAGATCCTTCAGGAAAGAAGGGTATATTTGTGGGATACTCTGAAAGCTCGAAGGCTTACAGAATCTATTTCCCAGGATACAAGAAGATTGACATTAGCAGGCATGTGACTTTTGATGAAGGCACAGCTTACAACAAATCCAAAAAGAAACCTGTTGAAGAACCTGAAGAAGCAGAAGCACCCAGAACTCATGATACAACCATGAACGAAGAAACTCAAGGAGAAGATCGAGAATTTGAAGAACCACAAAGACCTGTAGATCCACCTCTAGAGAAGAATCCTCATAAGAGGAAACCTGCTTGGGTACGTGAAATTATCCAAGGTGCGGAAAGATATGGGGCTCCAGAAGAGAATCACAAAGAAAGAAAGAGGACCAGATCCTGCTACGGGTATGTAGCATTACTATGTGATTTCATCGATAAAGAACCTTCCAATTATGAAGAAGTGGAAGAACGGAAAGAATGAAAGGATGCTATGATCGAAGAGTATCAATCGATCATGAAGAATGATGTTTGGGATGTTGTCCCAAGACCAGAAGGGAAGTTAGTTGTAACTTCCAAATGGATCTATAAGATCAAGAATGCTGCAGACGGTAGCATTGAAAAATATAAGGAAAGATTTGTGGCTCATGGTTTATCCCAGAAAGAAGGAATAGATTATGAAGAAACCTTTGCACCTATAGCTAGATACACTTCCATCAGATCAGTACTTTCCTTGGCTGCAGTAATGAAATGGAAGATACACCAAATGGATGTCAAGACTGCTTTCTTGAATGGTGTAGTGGAAGAGGAAGTGTATGTAGAACAACCACTCAGTTTTGAGACACATGACAAGGAGTCTCATGTGTGCAGATTGAAGAAATCCTATGCAGTTTGAAACAGGCAACCAAGACATGGTACGACATAATTGACAGCTTTCTAGCCAGTTTGGGATTTACCAAGAGTAAAGCAGATTCCAACCTTTACTACAAGGTTGAAGATGGCAACCCAGTGATGCTTCTACTATATGTAGATTATCTATTTGTAACAGGTATGGATGGGTTGATTGCTAATACGAAGAGAAATCTTGCTGCTGAATTCAAAATGAAGGACTTGGGTATGATGCATTATTTTTTAGGCATGGAGGTGTGGCAGAATACAGATGGAATCTCCCTCAGACAAGGTAAGTATCCAATATAGATCCTGAAGAGGTTTGGGATGATGGACTGCAAGGCTATGGCCACACCTATGGCATCGAACTTGAAGCTATTGAGCAATGCTTCATCAGAGTCGGTTGATGCTACGATGTATCGTCAGATGATTGGGTCCTTGATGTACCTAACGAACACAAGACCAGACATTTGCTTTGCTGTGAACACCTTGAGCCAGTTCTTGATAGGTCCGAGAAATGTTCACTTGATTGTTGCAAAGCATATTCTAAGGTACCTGAGGGGTACAGTTGATTATGGGCTCAAGTATGATTTGAATCAGAAGATTAACCTGGAGGGTTATTGTTATTCAGATTGTGCAGGTAGTGCCATCGATAGGAAGAGCACTTCAGGGTGTTGCTTCAGTATGGGATCGGGTGTGATCCCTTGGTTTAGTAGGAAGCAATCCTATGTGGCACTAAGTACAGCTGAAGCAGAGTATGTCGCAGCTTGTTCAGCTAGTTGTGAGGCAGTATGGCTAAGGAAGCTACTGTCTGATTTATTTGATCTCCAGTTGGATGCTACTTGTATATATTGTGACAACCAGAGTTGTGTGAAGTTGTCGAAGAACCCGGTGTTCCATGACAAGTTGAAGTATATCGAGATCAAGTATCACTATATTAGGGATATGGTGCAGAGGGGAGCAATGAAGCTCCAGTATGTTGCGACGGATGATCAGATAACTGATGTGTTGACGAAGCCATTGGCTAGGGTGAAGTTTGAGTACTTCAAGGAGAAGCTTGGTGTTCTCCAGATCGAGGTTCCCTTTAAATGGAAGTGATGAGTGGGTGAGCCATTCTAACATGGGAGAGGATTAAGTTCCTTCCATGGTCGGATGTAAGGGTTGAGCAATTCTATCATGGTGAGAGGATTTAGGTTCCTTCCATGTCAGATATGAGTGCTGAGCCATTCTGATATGACTGTAGGATTGGTTCCTACATGATCAGATATAAGGGCTATTTCCATTCTTGGAATGGAGGTGCCTGGTCAGTTACCAGGAAAACTCAGTCTAGGACTGAGATCCATTCTGATGTGATAGAGGGATGTGTTCCCACTTGATCAGATGTAAGGGCTAAGCCATTTTGTCATGGTTAAAGGATTAGGTTCCTCCCATGTCAGATGTTAGTGTCGACCATTCTGACAAGTAGGTCAGATGTAAGGGCAACTGCCATTCTTTGGGAGAATGGAGGCACCTGGTCAGTTACCAGGAATCCTCAGTCTGGGACTGAGAGCCCTTTCAATGTGATGTGTTTACACATGGTCAAATGTAAGTACAGAGCCTTTCTGACAGGATGAGGTCGGATATAAGTGTTGATCCATTCTGGCACGATGTGTTTACACATGGTCAGATGTGAGTGTTGTGCCTTTCTAAAAAGATGGGGTCAGATGTAAGTCCAGAGCCATTCCGATGTGATGTGCTTGCACATGATCAGATATAAGTGCTGAGCCATTCTAGCACGATGTGTTTACACATGGTCAAATGTGAGTGATGGGCCTTTCTGACAAGATGAGGTCAGATGTGAGTGTTGGGCATTCCTTTCTAACAAGATGAGGTCAGATGTAAGAGCTGGGTGGGCCATTCTGACTTAAGTGTCAGATATAAGCACTGATGAAGACTTACATGAAGGGTAGGCCTACAGGGCTGACTCTGTAGAACTTCCTATGATGAGAAGAATCGGGATAGCACCATTCTGAGATAGCATGTGATGATGATCCAGACTTGATGATGATCTAGATCAAGTGATGATCAAGATGTGATGATGATCCAAACTTGATGACGATCTAGATCAAGTGATGATCCAGATGTGATGATGATCCAACAATGATGATCTAGTAGTCGTGATGATGCAGATTCCGTGATGAAGAAGAATTGAAGACTCGAAGACGAAGAAGAAGACTTGAAGACTAAGAAGACTTGAAAATAAAGATAACAAGATGACCCAGTCGATACAGAGAAGAAGACCAGTGCTGAAAATTGTGTCGAAAGAATACCTTTCTAGTTAAGAGGGAGTGTTGATGTATTTGTAACTTCGGAATGTATTCCCCTATGTATCTTATGTCTTGTACTCCGATGTTTATTCTGGGATGTGTCTGTAATGTAATTGAGTCATGATGTCATGTCTCGATGTTCTGATCGGGAGGATCTATAATGTAAACAAGTCATGTTAAGTCATTGTGGGTAACCCTCCTATTGTCTAAGGGTTAAAGTCCCTGCAGTTTTGGGGCACTAGGGTTATTAGACTCACCTAGTGAAGTCGGCCCTAGTAGGGTTTTAGTCATGTTGGGAATCAATATAAATAGAGAGGTGACCTCTCTATTTAACACACACTCACTCACACTCAGTTGTAGTGCATAGCTAAGGAAGAAGAAGACATTGGGGCTAGGAAGAAAGAGGTTACTAATGTTGAGAGATCATCTTACTGTTTTTGGATTTTCTATTTGGTGTTGATTCTATCTCTGAGGAAGTTACGGGGTTTTCTCCATTTATTTTTTCCCCGAGGAAAAACACCGTGTTCATTATCTCTTGTGTTTGATTGTTGTGCTTGTTATTCTCTTAGTTAAAAGATCCTAATAATGCTAGCTTAATGTTAAAAATCTAACATATATGAAGGCTACAGTGATTCATGGTTCACCCACAACAGATTGCTCTTGTAGGGTGAAGGTTCTGGTTGATGTGATTCCACTTTTCATTCTTAGTGTTCTTGACATTTTAATCTTTTCATAACATCTCTAGTGTCGAAAGCTTGGGTCTTAAAGGGGCATGCCGCACATGCAATTTATCAAAGAATACAAACTTGCATCACATTTTTTATCCAATAATTAACTTTGTATGCTTTTTATCATACCTTTTATACACATTTACAATATATTATTATATTGTAAATTTACCTTTTATCATGCTTTTTATCATGGATTCTTTTTTAGTCATGTTGAATTATATGGCACTCTTGATTCTTAGGGCTCATTGGGTGTTATTAGGGTTTTATTCTATCTTAGGATTATTGGTTTTGTGAAAGTCTTATAGAACTCAAAAGATGATCTATTTTATGCATTGCCATGTTTAAACTATATACTGACATTTATATGTTGTTAGTGGTTGTTAATATTGATGGAGAGACGCCACATAGTTTTTATATATTCAAAGTTAATTGGACCCAGTTGTTTAAAATGTTCTTTTATTAAGATCTTGCTCTACAATTATTATTTTATCTAAGGCGTTAATGAGAGTGTATATGTTCATATTGTAGGTTTGTTATTGTTGATGTTTGGGATGTTTGTAAGATAAATGAATGCACACTCATTATAATGGTGGGGCTAAAGTGGAATGGTCATTATTTTAGATGTCTTCTTGTAGATTTGTCCAAATCGTTCTGGTAGATTCTTTTATTTCTATTTCGTGATTGTTAGATTTTTTTATTCGTATTTCCATGTTCATAAATTTTATTTGTGACCTAAATTTGTTGGGTACGGTACTTGTTTTACAATATTTTGTTTTTTGTAAGGGTCATTCAAAAGTAAAATGTTTTTTGGTGATTTGTTTTGATTTGTAATTGCTATCATCATATAGAAATGGATCTAGTTATGTATGGTAAATGTATGATTTAGATGGAACACAATACTTCATTTCCATCATGATTTTATATAATATGTACATGGCATGTTTTATCTTATATGTAGACATTGTGTTATTTGATATCTAGTCTTTTGCATTCAATGAGGCTGCTAAAACAATTTTACCATATGTTGCATGCTTTCAAAAATTTCAAGGACATGGGTGATATGAAAATGACAAGATATACTAACACTTGAATTTGGATGTGAATTCTTAAACCAGTTAACTTGTAAAAGAAATTTTAAATAACATGCTTATCAAAGGCTTAAAATAACTGGAAAAAAACATAAATGAACAAGTGATGCAAACCATAAGAATGTGGACACCGTATGATAACAGAGTTTGTCCCTGATGGACTACATCTCCGGGTCCAACTCCAATGAGATATGATCTTATTAGTCTTCAAAAATATTTGAACATGTACAAAATTCCTTCATCCTTCAAGTTGCTTCAAAAAGAGACTTAGGATTTCAATCATAAATCCTCTCACTCTAAAACTCCCCAAGAGTGGCTAAAAATACTCTTTAAAAAAATAAACAAATCTTATAAATCCTTTACAAAGGCATAATGACATCTTATCATTCTCTCCTCAAAAGAGTCCATGCCTTTGCAAAGACAAATACATTGATTTATATAGCGAAAGGTTCAAAACCCATCAACAAATTCCATGGGATATGGAATTATTTGATACAAACTAAATGGGATAGACTATATGGAAAATCTTACCATATAATACATTTTTTGAAATAAAATATATAATAATCCCAGATATATGGCAATTTAAAACCATATAATAAAAATAGTGCAAAGTATGTAAACATTTGGGCATAGGGCGCACCCATACTTGGGGATTAAATCCACCCCAAATCAAATTTAAAAGCAATACAATATATATCCCTTATCAATAAGTTGATTGATAATTCATACACTATATTAATATAGTGGGTCTCAATAATAGTCCATGTTGTAATAATGGTTTATGTGTGCCATAATAACTCCACAGTGTAAAGTGTTCAATTCTATTAGTTTGTCAATATTTGTGTCCCCACATGTCCTTTGGACCATTAAGGGACGAGATAAAAAGTGGAGTCCCCACTTGCCCTGAATCTAGTTAGTGTAGTTATGTTTCACTGACACCTCTAGTTCTGAGTGACCCAATACTACTTGTGAAATGCATAAATAAATCCCTCCTCTCCTCATTCATGCATTTGTTCATTTAAGGATCTAGGAATCGAGGGAGTCGATCTCTAGTATATTATCTTCTATTGCACTACCTTAGTAATCTGTAGAATTAAAAGTTGAGTCTTCCTAGCAAAATATTCACCAAGAAGTTACAAGGTTTTATTATTTGATGAAATATTCACCAACATTTTACAATAATTTATAATTCAGTGAAATATTCTCCAAGATTTTACAATATCTTATAATTTAGTGAAATATTTGCCAAGATTTTACAAGATTCTATAATAGAATGAAAGATTAGGCAAAAAATTATATATACATATTATATTATTGCTAAAATAGCCTTCAAAATTTCCTATTTATTAGGGAGATTCGCCCATTTATTATACATATAAATTTTGGGGGTGTTCTTAAAATTATCCTTGTTACAAAAAACTTGGGAGTGAACAATAAAGGAAACATGTGAGATGCTTTTTTAGTACCATATAGTTTTATTAGTGTGTAATTGGGTCCCAGGTACCAATCACTCATTTTTATAGCCTCTCCCAATCACATATATGGTCTAGTTTCCCTTTGCATTCTTTTTTATGTGAGTAAGCTATATACATAAAATTCAATACAAAATGAAACCATGTGGCACCTTCTTCCCCATTCTTAACCCATGGAATCCAATCATACACCTCATTTGGATTCTCATCTTTGTCCTTTTGAAGCACCAAAACCTCAAAATGTTGAGGTTGGTGGAAAATTTAGAGAAAAATCACGTGAGAGGGGTGCGATAGGAGTACCTAAATACCCCTATAAAAAGAAAATATACCAACTAGGTCCTTATTCTATCAGTTATGGCCTTGACATATTTAAATTGAGGTGTATTATAGTTATTGTACACATCAATGAGAACCACCATTCCTTCATTGACCTCTTCGTCAACCTATCAAACCAAAATTAGGGTAAAAGTGGAAATGAATTCCTAGGATCTAATTGAGAGATTATTTTACCTCCAAGGGTGGGAGGACCTTCCTCTCTCACATAATTATACATGATACAAGCAAATAGTTTGTATTGAGGAGCTTGATTCATCTCCCTGTACCTAATTTTATGTGCTTCATGTGACAATATGTCCTTCCTTAGGGGTGGTGCCTAGCATTTGAGAGAGGGAGAGCTTAGTGGTGTGGAATAAATTGGTTTCGTCATCATAAATAGTAATGATGGTCGTGGCAGGGTTAATATATTTCTTGGCACAAAGCTCTATGAACTCAATAAATAATAAAGAGTTGGGAATAAGGTTCCTAGCTAATCTAGAGGACCATAATTTTCTCCTAGGCATGGACGAAAAGAACTTGCCATAAGTGTCTCCAAAGAGTTTCTTAGTTATCTTTTTGGTTGTCCACAGAGTTCCTATTGAGGCCCATTCATATACAAATGGGGAACCATAGAACAAGTAGGTGTTATTAGTATCAAACCTGACATACATAGATAGGGAGGATGAGCTCCTGGAAATAGATTTCCTTTTCCCAACATATTGTGCTTCAATCGAATAGAGAGAGACAGGGATAATGTTTAAAGAATATGTAATGGGAACAAGAACCTGTAATAAAATTCACAAAAATCATAGGAAAAATATTAATGAATTACCAGACTTATATTGGATATGGTGGATAAGTTGTGAACAATGTCGATTGTTAACAATTCAAAATTGGTGGGTGTATGAGGCTCATTATGTAAAAAATCAGCTCCATACACAATTCTCACATCAAGGTGTGAAAAATATTCACCAAGTTAGAGTCAGGGAGATGAATTTAAGGTCTTTACAACATGGAAATAACCCAATTGGATTCGTTATATATGAGCATGTATGTCAAATTCAAGGGGAATTAAGGTGGTAGTGCTAGACAATATGAGTTGGTTGTACAATGGATCTTCTTTTGATTGTTGAGTTAAGCCAACAGGGAACGTTATTTATTTCCCTAGATTCCATGTAAACAAAAAAGTAGAGAATATGTAAGCCATGGTTATATCTTCAATGAAATACTTTGCTTTTTTATAAGGGCCTCCTTTGAATATTTAATCCTTATCCTCGGTCAGTGGAAGCTATCCACAACACGAATTGTCACGATGAATTGATGAGGATGTGGGAAAATATATCTCCATCATTGGTGCAGGGTATCCTATTTATATCCACATGTCACTACAATAGTGGAAACGAACCCAATGAGATGTTGGAAATATGCACGAGCAATCAGGGCCATTCCCCCGAGGTACCCCTTTATATCACACATGTTATTACTTTAGCATGAATGACCATGATTTTCTATGGTCAACATTCCTGATTATTCCATGCTCTAGTATTCCGATGTGAATGGTTGTGATTTCACTTTATGAACCAACTCGGTTGTTCCTAGTCATTCGCACACATCTCCCCCTTTTTATCCCATGGCCTAGTCTACCAGCATGCATGGTTGTCATTTGATTTTATCAAATTAGCCGATTGATCCTAGTTGTTCACGTGTGTCTTCCCCTTTGTATCCTATATATGCTCTGGAATGATAGCACATATGGCTATGATATGACTTTATCAACCTGCCTAATTGATCATATCCATTCACACATGACTCCCTCTAGTCTTACCCATGTACCAATAGGACCCTTATAATCCAAGGGTTCTATGGTCAAGGACCTTTCTCAATTCCTTTCTCATTAGGAAATTCTTCAAACCAGTAAGGGAAGGGAAAAAAAAGGTTAATGATGGCTAGCAATATCTATTGACTATGTGCAATATGGAGTTTGTGTAAACTGTAACAAAATTAAACAAAATTAAACAGAACAATCAACATAAAAAATATTATATATACATATGTATGTATGTATGTGTGTGTGGTTCAAAAATTCAAAAAATGTTATCGAGTTTATAAATAGTTTACATCCTAGAAGCACAAACAAAATTAAACAGAACAACCAACATAAAAAATATTATACATACATGTATGTATGTATGTATGTATGTATGTATGTATGTATGTGTGTGTGTGGTTCAAAAATTCAAAAAATGTTATCGAGTTTATAAATAGTTGACATCCTGGAAGCACCAACAAGATTAACAATTGTATGCTTGAAGAGCGTGAAGGAAATAACGTTGTGGTTTCTGCAATAAAATCACTAGTTGCAAGGAAGGATTTGTTGATCAATTATAATTTGAATAAATTAAGAAATTAGTTAACTATGATTTAATACTTATATTCATTAGTTACTAATTTTTTTTTTATCTATGTTTGGATATATAGTTACCATATCGTTTTTATGTTACAAAATGATCGAGGGAAAGACATTGACCACAAACTAGTCAAATAATATGCAACCATTTCTATGATAACAATATAAGTGGGATTGATTGTGGGGAAAACTACACAATTAGTCACACTTGAGCCAAAGAATTCTTGGTATGGGTGACCTATCGAGAAGTCCTAGTTATCAGTTGCAATCTCTCGAAGTGATGATTGATGCCATGCGATTCATTTCACTAGTCTCAATCCCTCTTTTTCACCCCTGTGATCATCACCCGATGCAATGTGTGCTAAGTGGATTGTTCAAAACCATGAGAAAATGGTTATATGTGACTATACTCATGGGATAGGGGTTATATATTAATGACTTACACTACATAGATAATCCCAAAATAATGATATATCATATGTTGGACTAAAACCCCTCAATACATAAATAAAAAGAGTCAAGGAATCTCTAAATGAATAATTCATAAGGCACAACACTTGATAAGGTTTTTCAAATTGGGTATAAATCTAAGTGGGTTCGATTGTGGAGAAAACTCCATAGTTAAGCACGCTTGATCCAAAGGAGTATAATATGAATACAGTAATTTGTAAATGTTTTGCTTTAATTGCAGCTAACATGGATCCTACTTGCCCACTTACACAAAGACATATCTTGTGTTCTAGTTTGGAACCAATACCATAATCAATAGGTCGAGAAGAGCATGAGGAAGAATATGCCAATGTAAGGATTATGAACCTTATGAAAAAAGAAAAAACCTAGGATGAAGTAGTGTAGTATAGATTAAACATTTTGTATGAGAGACAATTTTTTTGTATAGTAATGTATTGTATGTATTGTTGTGAGAGGACCTTGATTCATATAGACTATTATCTTTATCCATTAAATGTTGATATTTATATTTATGTCACTCTCTTTTACATTTATAGATTTTCAGTTGACCAAGTTAAATTTTATGTAGATCTAATTTAGCAATCATGTTTTATATGCATTGTTCCATTTACTCTATTTTATAAGCTCATATAAAATATTAGACATAATTTGTAGCATTCAATCATACTACATAGTGTTAGATTGTAATATTAACATTTATTTGGTATTTTCCATGAAAGTTTAATGCACCTTAATTTGATCATAATGAAGAATGAATCAATTGGTGTAGATCTCTCAGAGCAAGAATATTTGTGTGAGTGGTGAGGAACAATATGTGTGCTCGTGAAATATTGTATGGATTTGTGGCCATAACGTGAGAAAGTGAATACTATTCATTGTGAGAACATATGGCCACATACATTGTTCCTTTCCATTCACACAAATACAAATTTGCAAGGAATTCCCACATTCTTATGTATGAGCAAATCATTTGCAATAAGCTTTTGTGTTTTCTTTCTTTGTCTCATTAATCAATGCCAAGGAATAATTATTAAGTTAAATATTTGAATATGTATCATATTATATCTTCTTGCTTTTGTTTACCTTTCATTATATATAGAAACCGCATGATTTATGCAAACACATTCACACCATAAGTGAATATCCTTGGTTCATGTGCAAAGTGAATATGTTTTTTGTTTTTCTATTGTATATGCATGAATCTTATATGTTTTATGATGTTATTTTAGTTTCAATTATTTTTTGGTAGATAGATTTAAGGTGGTTTTTTAACAAAGTTTTCAGTGATTCTCTAAACAAATTTGTATTTTATACCCCAAATATATGGCAAGAGTTGATGCAATTCTTAAGGTTATTATATCAGTGATTTTAGATAACCAAATTTTCTAGCTCATGTAGGTAAAACTAGGACCAATCCACAAGACCTTTCATTGTGGGGTTTACAGTTCTCCTCTAATATTTACAATGATGATCTATGTATTGTTATGATATAAAAGCAACTATAATCCTTAACCACTCCATTGAAAAACTAGTAAAAGCATGGTTTGGATAGCAAGTGCATTCGATGCATGGTGTTACACCTGCTACTACATTTGGATCTGCATCCAAATGAAGCCACTCAAACTCATCATCTGTATCAATACCATAATTAGGATAAAACTTTGTTGCTATAAAAAAAAAATATACCTTGTATGCATGAATCTATATGTCTTGTGATATTGTATTTTGTGATATTATTAATTCGTCATTCTTGTTGTTATAGTTAATATAAGTTTAAATGAGTGTTTACCTCACTAAATCTTCATGATGAATACTGAATCATTGGATGCAGGTCTCTTCAAGCAAGAATATTTGTGTGAGTGGTGAGGAACAATGTATGTTGCCATGTGATATTATATGTATCGATGGCCATAATGTGAGACAAATAATTGTTGTTTATTGTGAGAAAATATGGCCACACACATTCTACATTCTTATGTATCAACAAATCATTTTGCAATGATATTTTGTAATTAGTAAGTTAACTTTTTTAATGTACCATTTTGTAGCTTCTTGCTTTCAATTTCCTTTCATTATCATTCTTCATTTACACACGTCAACGCCATAAATGGATGTCATTTATTCATGCTTCAAAGAGAATACGATTTTTGTTTTTTTACTATATATGCATGGATCTTAAATGTTTTATGTTGTTATATTTGTTTTAAAAAAAATTAGTAGAGAAATTGGGTATGGGGAATTGAGAGTGATGTGAGGGTGGGGAGGGGCCATATGAGCTTCCACCTTCACATTGTCGAACATGTTTAATAAATATAAACTATTATTGAAACAAAGAGAATCTTATACATGTATTCCCCTTTAGTATTTTTAGAGTCACATACATCTTGATATGCCTATTTATTTAGCATCCAGTCATATGAACGTATTATTCCATCATGATTTATGTAGGTTTTCATGTGTAATGGAAATGAAACTAATGACTAGTCATAAATCCAATGACCTTTGTCTAACCATAAATATCGACATTTTCTTTTTGCTTAGGGTTTTTATATAGATGTTCTATTATTATTTTTTACCAATGTATATTGTACTTAGCTTTTTGTGCGATACATGATCAAATACTATTTGATTTATTTGTGTGTAGGTATGATCCTTTGACGGGCACTTCCTCCACCTTGCATATTGATGAGTGTGGGTCACGTAAGTTGTAGTTCCTTACTAATATTTTAGGGCCCCGTATCTCACATTAGTATAAAATCAATGGTATTTTTTTTGTAAATTCCATGGCAAAATTATATTAATATACCAAAAATAAAGTACAGGCACAAGTTCTCTTAAGAGTTTCATCCACTATAGAGCTACTATGGAGTCTCTGACTTCTTCCACAAATCTTAATACTGGCTACTCAGGCATACCTACCTATCCCAAGTTTGTCATGGATTTTCCTCCTACTGAAAATTTTCAAAAAAGTGCTAAAAAGGTTTATGCATGGATACAAAACCATGAAATACTTATGATAAAAAAATCCATGCATGGCTATAGAGATAATACCGTAAAAATTACCCGCAATAAAATGAATAAAAACTAGAAAACTTGGAAATTTGAGAAAATAGAGGTCGTGGAGACTATGCATATTACTTGGTCTTCAATCCTATTACTGTAATGTCCTGCTTCTCCTCCTCAATGGGGAATCTATAAGCATTTGAGTCTAAAGAATCATCCATGGCCTTTCTGGTAGGTAGGGGATGTGTTTTCCTGTAAGATTCAAGATTTTTTGGCTACTCCTTTCCACCTTCTTCCTCTTTTAACAGCCTGTGGAAGAAATATCTATTTTGACCAATTCAGAAGTAGGCTCGTCCAACTTTTGGTTCCCAACATCCTCCTTCTCCTATTTGCTAACAGGAGCATCCTCTGGTCTGGAGACAAGCGAAGGATAAGGTAAGGAAGAATCATGTGCAACAAGGGAAGGAGAAGGAGAGGAACAAGGGTTGTTGTCCTTGTTACGGTATTAGGCCTGTGTAAGAATCTGAGATATCATTTTACTGAAACACCAATAATTCTGTCGACGATCATGTACGCGTCTACCTATCAGATGTTGAATCACCATTTCCTCCTCATAGTCATATAATACATTATGCATGTGACCCGGGACTGATTTGTCATATCCATTGTCAGAAGGATCGTTGAAACCTTTGCGTCCACCTCCACCAGGTCCCATGATTTCCCTTCGTTGAGTGGGCCTCAACCATCTGGATATATTCAAATCTTGGGTAGGAGGAGAAGACATAGAACTGCACCAATTTTGGACAAGAAAAGGAGTGTGAGTGATCCAAGAACTAGAGGATACAAAAAGCATGTAGCAAACACATGCCTCAGAGGAAAACGCCTACACAAAAAACCGCCCAACTCTGCACCACCAATGAACACCAGCAATTTTATGTTTGCATTGTTTTTTAATGCGACAACATTCCAACTTGTTGTGCCCATTAAAATCTAGCCTATGTACAATTAATCCATAACATACTAACATCATGAGTACAATACCCATAATTTAGACAACCATCTTAATAATGGAGGAGAACAATGAAGTTGAGGGCTTGGAATTCCTAACAACATTTAATCGCATGGGGGATTCCTTGAATGCAAACCACATGGAGCAGGGATGGGAGGCTCCATGGATACCTCCACACCCTCGCTATTCACCAACTTAACACTTACATTCAGGAATAAAATCAATGGTATTACCAATGTAAGGAATATAAAATTAAATTATTCTCAAATCCCACATTTATGTTAATCTAACATTTGATTTGTAGTAGGAATACTCCCTTCCACCCTCACTTTAGCCTCTTTCTTTTACAATCTTCTTAGGTTATCATTTCATTCAACTCTAAATCTAAGTATTTGTAACTCTAAATTATCTTCAATGACCCATTTTTAATGTTAATTGGGTTTGATTTGTTTTCTTTTGAGGGATAATATGTCTACATTATTGGCCATATATTAGACGATGAATGGGTGTAATGTTAAGGAACTCCTTGTGATAGGTCACCAGTTCGAAACTCCATGGGTACTAGTTTACAAAAAAATATGACTAGCTTGCTTTTATTTGTGTTTGCCATAGTCCTATGTGGGAGGTAGGGACTAACAAAAAAACAAAAAAAACAATAGTCCTATGTGGTAGGTAGGGACTAACATAAATGTAGTAATTTCTTTCAAATGGGTGAGAATATGCGCTATGCGTATGACTTGTATATTATGGTTTCATTTGCATAGATAGGAATGGATTGATGGTTGTTGTGTCATTTATTATTTGGATTAGCCGTAGGTACTATTAGGAATGGTGTTAATTATTTTTTGTTTATTCTAGTTGTTCACTATTTGGCATTAACGTATTTGTCATATTGTCTATTCATTGTATTTCTTTATCACAAATTAAATATGGGTTATATTTTTGCATTATTTATGGGTTGTGTACATGACATATAACTTGGCTCCTAGGTATAATAGGCATGTATTATGTGGAGGTGTAGTCAATATATATTAGATGCATATAGATTACAAGACTTAATTGCCATGTAAATTAGATCGTTGGAAATCTAACAATTCATTATACATCATAAGTGAATCATAATATGGTCATTACACTACATTATGATGTACTCATATTATAGTGTGCATTACCATGTATCCCTTTTGGTGTTGCATTGCATATATTGTCGTGTGTAGAAACATAGGATTGTAGTGTGAGTGCCCACTTGTAAGCACATATGGGTACATATAGTAGCACACACCAACACCCACATACATGTCAGTTAACAAATGTATGTGTTTCCAAGGTGATCAATCTAAAGTAACATAGAAAAACATATATTAATTGTGAGACTTTATGCATCACTTGGTTATAAGGATGGTTTGGTAAATGGATGGTGAATGATTTCCCTCTATCACTTTGATGTGATGATCTTTGTGTCAAGCAATTATTCATTCTAATTTATGAATCCTAGTATAAATGAACTATTCTTTGTATGGTGGTCAAATCAATATCTTTTTTTTCTAAACTAATTGAGAATTCATCGTTTCTTTTCCATCTTATTCCATTCACACTTGGGGATGATTGCAAGACAAATCTAGAAATAAGGATAGAATCCACCACACTCTTATAATATTCTCCCATACATATTCTTTCTTTAATCAAAACCTAATTTAAAAAATAGAATAACAAAATTGTTGTAGAACTTTAAGCAGTTCATCTCCAAATAAGCAAGTGTTGATCAAACTCTTGTTTCAACTGAAGTGTAGAATGTATATCTCCAAGGATAATTTTAGGGGCAAATTTTAGCCCATTGGGCTATTTTTCCATGTTTTTATCCCCAAAAAGATTCACCATTTTGCATTTTTTGAAGCCATGTTTCGCCCAATTTTGATGGGTAAAATTTTTTCACCCAAAAAATCGCCAAATTATTATATAAACGATATAAAATCCTAGGAAATTAAAATATTTTTTGAAAAATATCGCCAATCATTTTATAGTTGGCATTTTAAGAATTGGTAATATTCGCCAACATTTATACACTTTTAAATAAGNTACATCTCTTGTGATATGTCTAATTAATAGTTAATGACTATTGCATGTCCATTAAATGGTGTTCATATGTCCAATGAAGGACGCTTAAAGGACGTCTAATCAATTTTAAACGTCTAATAAACATCCACCAAGGGGTTATCATGAGTATTTTTAGTATAAAAAAAGTCCAATGGATATTTGTTAGGAGATGTATTGATTTTTCTTTAACATCCATCGAACATATCTTAAGAAACATGTGTTCCACATTCAACACATGGAGTGAACGTCGCTTCAAAAACCTTTGACATGTAGATTAAGCATCTCTAAGGATGTCATGTAAGCAACGTTCATTCCACGTGAGAAATGGCCCTTAAGCAACGTTTTTTCCATGTGAATGGCATCACTTACATGATGTGCATTCCATGTGCTAGGCATACCTTTAAGCAACGTTTAGGCCACATTCTATATTTCAAAAAACACATTTATTAAGCTTCTTCTAAGTGACCCATTCTCAACAATCCAACGCCAAATAAGCAACATCATACTAACGATGTCCAAACAACATAATCAGTAACTTGTTCGATGTTGGTATGGCACAAAAAATCTCCAAAAAAACACCAAAATTTGACCGCAATGTAGTAGTGTGAAGATGGTCTGTAAAATTATCAATGCGAGGAACGGGATAGCGATTTTTTTATGGTGATTTGAGCTAAAGCCTTTAAATCAATAGGAATATGTCAAGTCCCATATTTCTTAAGTACAAGTAGGATTGATGATAAGGAGAGATGCTAGATCTAATGAAATCCTTAGCCAATAAATCTTGAATTTTCTTTTTAATTTTGTCACTTTGAAGCTATGAAGTGTGATACAAAGGTGCATTGGGAATAAAATCTCTTATAAGAAGATCAGTTGTATGATCGATTTCTCACTGTGGTCCCAAAGTTGTAGGGTCTTGAAATACATTTGAATAGGGTTGAAAAATATATTAAGATATGCATGTATTGTGAAAATATTTACTTCTTTGTCATTATATTAAGGCCTTATATATATGAGTGCTAGTGTTATTGTTATTGCTTGATTGATTTCTTTGCATGCATGCTTGCAAGTAAGGACCAAATTAGTTGTTTTATATGTGCTTTTAATTAAGTATGATTGATAATCTCCAAACCATGTGTCCATGTCCAAAATGTTTAAATTTATAGCGAGGAAGGTCTTCTACATTGCTTGGTGTCTAGGCATGTAGAAAGGACTTAGGACTTAGGTGACTTTCCTAGTGATTAACTTTAGAATTATAAAGTTAATGTGAGTTTTTATTAAAATGTGAGTGAAAATTATTTTATTTCACAAAAGTGTAATTTGTCTCACCCATGGAAAGTGAAGAGTCACTTGGGGGTGGGAAGAGACAAAGTCACTTAGGAAAGTGAAGAGACAAAGTCATTCTCCCCTTTAATAAAAAGAAAAGTAGGAAAGTTTATATACAATGTGGGTCTTTGCACTTGCGGAAAGACCTATATTGGGGAAATCAGAAGGGCAATCAACTCCATAATCAAAGAACATAAAACGGACATCATTCATAATAGAATAAGAAAATCAGAGTTGGTTGAACACGCACACAATACCAAACACCACATCAAGATAGAGGAATAAAAGGTGCTAGAAAGAGTAGATTGATGGTCCAATCATTGTATTAGGGATGCCACAGAATTCTCCAAAAACCCTAATCGATTAAATAAGGATGATGGGATTACTCTTAGAAGATTATACCTTCCTAGCATCATCAAATCTGAAATCTCGTGCTTTTCATAAATAATAAGTAATCGACTAGCATGGCGTAAAATAGAAGACACAAATATATATTTAAGAAACTAAAGTTGGCGTCCACCTAAGTTTGACAATCGCTCTTTGTCCTGAAGATGAGCCACTGATGTGGGATCGAAACATCGACATCTGAAAAATTTATCCCAGAGAAGAAACTATGATGTCTACTCTAATTAATTCCTATGAGTTCTTAACAAATAACATACACACATTTTTCAAGAGAATTTTAGAGAGAAGATGAGAGGCACTCCAAGAGAGCATCTTTGGAGAGTTGAATGAGGAAAGTAAAGAGCTAAAGGAGCAGAAGTTTATAGCAGCAAGAGAGAGTGCATTTACCAAGGAGGGTGTGATACCCAATCTTGGAGGGAGCACATTTTCCAAGGAAAGGAGGTCGTATTGCTGGGTCGTATAACAAATTTAGCATAGAAATCAAGAGCATTGTACAATTGAGAGTTTGCACAAAAATCGAGGAGCATTTATTGTTGAAGGTACAACAATTTTATGCTCAAAATTTGAGGAAGATTCTATGCACTAATTTCAAGGAGAAAAATAGAGTTTGTGGGGGGCATACACGAGCCGTACAATCCTTTACATATTGTACTTATTGATATTATTTTTCCTATTTGTATTTGGTACAAAAAATGAGGTCATTATGTGCCTTAAATGCTTAATGTACTTGCTGTAAATTTCTGATTTATGTTGAGATCTCTTTAATGAAATATTTCCTCATTCTAATTGGTTTTCCCCTTAGGGGGGTTTTCCAAGGTCATTAACCAAAATTTGTCGTGTCAAAATGTGTTAAATGTAAATGTGTTGTATGTTGTTTTGTATTTATTTTTGTTGCTAAATGTACTTAGTTAAACTATATCATCTTACAATGACATGAAAAATGTATTCATGTGATGTGTGATGAATTGCATGACTATTGAAGATTGTTATCATAGGTTATCCAAGTGTGTGGGTTGAGTTAAGTTTGCAAATTTAACACAAAATCTAATTGTTGATCACTTTAGGTTAGAAGGAACCAAGATGGATGGGCACCTTGAATTTCGCATGCTAGGAAGATGACTTCCTCCAAAACATAATGTTAACCTAATTGGATAGCAAAACACCATATTTTGGACAAGTGTTGTTGTTGTCATTGTGTGTATAATCATTGTTGAAGCTAGGAAGAAAAAAAGGAAATGAAGATAATATTTACAAACTTGATTTATTTTCAATGTTATCTCAAGGCCATTCTCTTACAAGGTAAATGAGCTACACCTTATAAATAAATAAAATATTTATATATGAAAAACATCAAGATAAATGAGTAAATGAATCACCTTTCTTTTCCAAAGCATGGGAAATGACTGCCCACCTTGATAAAGAAGAGAATCCTTGGATAAACTTTAATTCAATGCCAATTTGAATAAAGATACACCATGCATACAACAACCTAAATAGAGGGAAAAAAACCCAATTAGTGACCTAGTAATGAAGTGAAATGCAGTTTCAACTCAACCAATTGGGAGGAACTAAGCACTGTGAGATTAGATAATTCATGATTCTAGACTCCAAGAATCGATTTGTTGAGTTAAAATTTCATCAAAGGTAAAACTTAGTTGTATTCTATATTGATATAAGATAGGTGGGACGTTAGCAGATACTAAGAGATGGATCCTTAACCAAATATCAACTGATCAGGTTGGTATAGGTACCCTATTGATCCAGGAGGATATTGGTGGCCACCCACCTATTCCAATTGGACCCCCACCATTGTTTCTTTTAGTTTTCCAGTTTCTTTAATTGTAGCACAATTTACTAATTTTGGCAGTTTTCGGGTCCTAAACTTTCGGAGCCATTTTGAGGCCCTAAAAGACGTTTTTTTGGCATCGAATGGTCAGGCAAATATGAGTCCTTTCCAGACTTGATATTTGTCATTTATGGATGTATTCCTTGCAGAGATATTTCTAACGATGTATCATGCGCGTCAAATGGAGGTAGTATGCCAAAGTTACGACCCCGAGAAATTGATGTACCAAGTTACCCAACGGGGCCCACATTCTGGCATTTCACCTCCTAGGGTTAGGTTTTTGGATGTGTAGGGTCTCCATTGTTTCTCAATAATATATAGGCCTTCGAGCCTCATTGTAACACAGATTTCAGAGGCATGTAGCCTCCACATCTCTTCTCAAAGATAAGCTACCAGCACTCTAGCTAGTTTATTTCCATTCTGTATGTAAACAAGTTTTAGTTCTTTGATTAATGAAATGAAGTGTTATTTCCGCTACATATTTGTTTCTATGGTTATTTGTGTATTATGTTGCGTTCCTGCATAAATACGGATCAGTGGTATCAGAGCAATCTGCTCTTTCTCGATCCTTCTAATTTGCATGTCCCTAACGAGGGCAGGGTATAAAGAGTTAGGGCTCGATCTGGTTGAACCCTTGCAAGATCAGCCTCGCAAATCCCGACGGCCTCCCATGGGGGATGAAAAGAAAGGCGAGGGTGCAGAAGATCCTATCAAAATGTTGCTCGAGGAGGCCCTTGAAAAACAAAGGAACGCGATGATGGATAACTTCGCCCAGATCCTTCAACAACTTCCCACTGGCGGCACATCTGCATCCAGCAGCCACTCTGGAGGTGCAACCCCTTTTAAGGAGTAAACTTCGACATTCCCATATTTCATGGAAGAATAGATGTAGACGTCATAGATAGATGGTTGAATCTATTAGAAGGATATTTCTCGGTTCAGGACTTCTCCGACTGGGAAAAGATTACGTTTTCACTACTCAAAGCCGCCCCCCATGTCAAGTACTGGTGGGAAACCTACTGTGAGAGAAAGGACGACGAGGAACCCTCTTTGTTCTCAACCATGCCCACTTGGAATTCATTCCAAGATGCCATAAAGGGACAATATTATCCCGTGGGCAGCTATGAGGACAAGTACATACAATGGACTACGCTGCGGCAGCAAAGAGATCAAGATGTGTATGAGATGACGAATTTGTTCCATACCCTGCGCACCAAGTTGGGTATCAAATATTCAGAGAAAAATTTGGTGCTGAAGTACCACAGTTGTCTACACAGATACATTCAGCAGTAAATGGAGTTCCTTGACATCTCCTCGCTTAGTATGGCATACCGGTATGCTGCCAAAATTGAGCAAAAATTCAAACAGAAAAAGCGAGACTTTGAATCTACGATTCAGAAGCAAGCGAAAGGTGCCCCCAAACCACAGAACCAAGGACACAGCCAAGGCATGGCAACTCAAGACAACTTGCCAAATCCACAAGCAAAGAACAACACCGCAAAGCTAAAGAAGGAAGCGGGAAAGTGGTGCGAGTTCCATAAGAGCCCCACTCACAACACCAGTGAGTGTCGGGCCAAGCAGTCACTAGTGGTTGAGATAAAGGCTTCTGAATCAGATGCATACTTTGACACTGAATCAGAACCCAAGAAGGGGAATGACAGAGGGAAGAAGATTATCAATGCAGAGCCCAATGCCACCAATTCCACCACAAAGATCCAAAAGGAATAACCAGAAGATTCAGAGGAGGAGGAGCGTCTTTTCCACTCCTAGATGTGGGTAAAGGGTTCCTCGTAGTTCATTGTCGACAGTGGGAGCCAAAAGAACTTCATTTCAGCAGAGGTCGTGAAGCGGTTGGGCTTGCCAACCACAACACACCTACACTCATACACCATCGGATGGCTTCACCAAGGATGGGATCTTCGCGTCAGCCAGCAGTGTCGCCTTCCTGTTGCAGATGCAACAATTTCCCAAAATTCTAAAAAAATTTAGGACCCTCCTCTACTTTGGATTAGTTTGAGTTTCTTCCTTATTTTGGTTTAAGGACTTTTGAGACGTTTTTCAGCGCTTGGTTTTCTCTATCAATCGATCTGATTTTCTTCCTTAATGCTTAAAATAGTCCCACGCATAATCAAGCCTATTGTTGTTTTTTGAATACCTTTGAAACATTCCGAATCGGAAGTTAGTTAATTTGATTTTCCCACCGTTGCGGAAGTTTTTTTGCCTCGTCTTTTTCGGCCGTTGCGGATGGTTTTTGGTACTGCGTCGGAAGGTACGATCATTTCCTTGTCCGCCGTTGCAGACGGATCTTCGCTCCTGGCCTCCGCCGTTGCGGATCAGTTCGGGTTTTGATTTCACGTTTGATTTTCTTTCCGACTTATGTTTGGTTTCCTTTTGGCTGTGTATCGGAGCTTTTTTGCCATCGCTCTCTCCGCCGTTACGGACGATGTTTGTATTTGGCCTCCGCCGTTGCGGATCAGCTCGGGTTTTGATTTCACATTTGATTTTCCTTCCGATTTTGTGTTTTACCTTGATGGTATATTGGTTTTAAACCGGAGGCTTTATCATTCTTCCTTCCATCGTTCCAGAGAAGTGTTGGCTCTTATCTTTC
Organism: Pseudotsuga menziesii; assembly: GCA_001517045.1. Taxonomy (NCBI): domain Eukaryota; kingdom Viridiplantae; phylum Streptophyta; class Pinopsida; order Pinales; family Pinaceae; genus Pseudotsuga; species Pseudotsuga menziesii. Next base: position 199,358 of record LPNX011168019.1, read on the forward strand.
CATCCTATAAGTGTCCGACGTCCGATCTTTAGTCTTTGCTTTGCTCATCACTGCGGACGGATGTATGTTATAGTTTTCCGCCGTTGCAGAAAGGTTTAAGGTTTCGCCCTCCGATCCGGAATCGTTTCCTGTCCGATCCATTAAGTTGTCACACGTGCGGTCCATTTCTATATATACGGGGACAGCGTTTATGTTTTATTATTGTTTTTTTGCTGCCCAGCACTGTCGCCGTTGAGCTGTCGTCTTCTTGAGGTATTGAAGGACTCTGCTATCAGTATACTTGCATCCAGGTGGCAACCGTGGAAGCTTGGACGTTGTCAACCCACTCATCCTCCCGTTGATTGCATTGTGTTTTCCAGGTAGGCTCCTTGTCATTTTCTCCTTTTCCATTTATACTATTGATGGTTTTCTACGGTGGTATGGTATTCCCTGACCGTTTTTCCTCATACCGCTAGGTTTTGAGCCTTGGTCTTATCTTATTTTTTCTGCGGGAGGGTAGTGTAACCGTCGGAACAGCCAGGTTTTTCCCATCATTGTTGTTTACAGCCCCGCGCATAAAGGAAAAAAAGGGGGGTTCGATGCAGACGACCGTCTGCACCGAAACCCCTGTGCGAGGATGTTGATTAGGGGCAGGTTGAAGGCCATATCTCCCTAGTAAACTTAAGCGGTTTGGTGCCTCCCAGTCATTTGACCTGCGCTGTCCCGCGCACCCTGTTCACGCCCAATTTCAAGCCGCGGCCGGGGAAAAGGTTTTACTGTGGCATTCAGTAGTTGATCATTTTCTGCTCAGGCAGCTTCTTTGATCCGCAATCTTGAGTAGCAGCCATTTGACCTATGCTTTTCCGCGTGCTGTTATTTCAAAACCCCAACCTGTGAGAGGGCGTGTCACGGCGCTCATTCTGTGTGGTTTTGCCCCTATCCGTCTCACGCATTTATTTGCTAATGGCACTCGCAAGGAATGGAATGTGGGGTCGAGTTAATGTAATTATTTTCCTATCCATATGGTTAAATTGTTGGTATTGGAAGCATAGGTGACTTGCGCAGTCACACTGCATATAGTTACTTTCAAGCATCTCTTTCGTTGCTATACCTAGACTAAACCCCTGAACTCTGCACATTGCATTTTAATGGTCTAATGGTCAAAGTTTTTGTTGTACATGTATACGGTTGCTTCACTAAATACTACCGTATAGGAAAATAGCACATAGCGTAGTAATGTAGTTTTGATGCTGGACCGAATATGGTTGATAAATTGTTCAGCATCATGTAGCAGCAGTAGATTGCTCACTCTATTGCACAGGACTGAGTTGCTTCATGCTAGGTATAGATAAGTCCATGGAATACGGTGCACCAATTTCAGCAATTATGATAGTCAGGGCATTTCTGGGTTATACATACATGCATTTGTTGCTCTACTTGCTATCACATTAAACACATGAAAATGGCACTTTGCATATGGATGTAATTTTATTGCAGTCTAGAAGATGGTTGATGTGATGTTTTAATATCATACAGAAATGTTTTGCATCATGCTGAGATATAGACAAGAGCACTAAATAGTGTGCATTTGGTCAGTCAAGTTATGCAAACTTATATCTTAGTTTCATTAACTAGTTGCTGCCATGATATACATAGAAAGAATAAAGTGCTGCACACTGTCATGTAAATGTATGCACCTTGAATGTCTCAATATTACAATGTTATATGTGGCAGGAAGAAGTCGAGTCCACCATGTCCAAGAGACAAAAGAAAAAGGCCCCAATGGTGGAAGAAGTACCAGAAGCAGAAGCTGAGACAAAGACTGAATATATATATGAAGACACCCAATGTGTTTCTGGTGTTGAGCCCGAGTACAAATGGGTTGACATATACAGACTGATTTCCCGCAGGGAGGTTCCTGACACAGGCCTTGAAGAAGAATCTATCTATACTAACATAGAGAAGTCTTCTATCATGAAAGTTGCCACCAGACCAGAGCTGTTCCCATGCTCTGAAGTAATTGGATGGATTTTGCCACATGTGAATACAACCACAATGATCATAGGAAACGCTGAAGGATAGGGCTATGCTGCATTTAGCCCTGGATATGTGGCGTTGGCCTATCACCTACCAGGACCCCAGGTTTTCTTATCTGACGATTGGTTGGACAGCATCAGAATGGACCTGGTGGAAACCCTCAAGAAAATGCTCTTGCAAGGAAAGTTGTACCGATATAGACAGACCGGTGAGTATGATACAGCGAGCTTGAGGGCTCCCTACAGGTTTATAGCGCTGATGCTAAATAGGATCTTTGGAAGAGCTCATGGCAGACTCTTCAAGCTTGAATGGATACCTATTATCTTTCATGTGGCAACCCAAGGAACAGTCTTCAATTGGGCCATCCTTGTGTCAAGCAGTCTGTCCTCTTGCTTGGCCGCAGCCTTGGGAGGAGAAGCTCAGAAAAGGTCCGAGTTTTACATGAGTTCAATATTGATATATTTCATACTGTGTAACCAGCCCTTCCCCGGTCTCAAATGCATCTGGGACAGGGAAAGAATGCCTGTGTATGCCGCTTATAGACCATTGTGGGCTCACCAGTACCATAGCCATTACATAGAGGTCTGCGAGCAATTCATTATGCCACTCTACGCGCTCATTTTCTGGAAGGAATGTGACTGTATGTCAGAAGGTGCCATGCAGGTAATAGGAGAATATGCTGATTATTTCTTCACTGAAAAAGGCATGTACATCCGAATGTATGAAGGATCAAAGACTCCTTTACTGCTGCCCAAATATGCAACGGATTATATAGTCCATAAAGAGGCAATCAGGTAGGTGTTCATTGACGGAATAGGTAGTTTCTTGTTCCAACACAAGAAGACTGCATACCCTCCTTTACCATTCAGGCTAGGTAGCTACAAGTTCACCAAGGTGAAACAAGCTGCCGAATTCATAGAGGAACTAGGGAAGTTCCATTTTGGTGAGATGCCTTTCCGGCGAAATGATACTCTCGGTAAAATAGTGGAGCACTGTAAAGAGCATAAGGTGTTTTTCGAATATACCCATCATTTCGATAAGGAAGAATCTATCTTCCGAAATGCTCCAAACATGACGACACTAAGCAGAAGATTTAAGAAGAAAATCACTACCATAGGTGGGAAAGGTGAGGAACAGAAAAAGGCTGAAGAAGGAATTAAAAGGAGAAATGAAGAAGCTCAGAGGTTGGAAAAGGAGGCTGCAGAATGGCTGCAGAAGGGTGAAGAAGAGAAAAGTAAAGCTGCCAAAGAAGCAGCTGAGATAGCAAAAGAGGCAGCCAAAGAAGTAGAGGAAGCAGCCAGACAAGCAGCTGAAGAAGCAAAGAGAAAGCCTGAGGAGGAGCTCCAAAGGCAGGAGGCTGAAAGAATAGAATTGACACAACAGTCAGTCTCTGAAACAGTAGCAGGGCAGACCCAGGAGGTGGAGAACCCCGAAGTACAGACCCCTCAAGTACCCGCTACTAGCACCCCTGTGGCCCCTACGCTCCAGCTAGTGCCCTTCATCCAGAAAAAGGGAGAAGAAGTCCCCGACTTCAATACTATCTATTATGATAGGGATACCAAGAGAATAATGAAGAGGATGGAAAGGAAGGTAGAAGAAGAAGGTATGCCTGGCAAAATGATAACAGATACTGCTGTTATGCTAGGAACGGACCTAGATCCAAGGCTTACCATAAGGGCTGGGACTGCAATACTACATGCCTTAGAAGATAACATAGACAAGGTGATGACTGAGCTGGAGTCATATAAGAAATATTCTGCTCAGCTGAAGGATACCCTGAAGAGAGAGAGAGAGGAAGGAAACAGGTTAAAGCATAAATTTGAACACTTACAGAGGGAGATGAAGACTGCTGAAGCTGAATTGCAAGCCCTACATGAAGAAAGAAAGGCTCAGGAGACTACCCAAGAACACCTTGAGCAAGTGCAAGCAGAAGATCAAGAGTTGAAGAAGGAGAAGGAGCAGTTGCTGGCAAAGGTGGAGGAGCTAGAAGAGCAGCAGAAGATCATCTTGTCAGCCAATGATATGCACTCCCAAGATCTGAGAAAGGAACATCAGGAACAGATCTCTTCGTTGCTCCAGCCATTCAAAGAACATATCTTGGCCCAGAAAGCTAGAATGCTCCAACTATAGATTGCTCTAGAGGAGGAAAGGTGTAAGGTCCTTCCAATTGACAACCGGTTAGGGGAAATCATGGAGACCTCCTCCTACTTCGTCGACAGATCCCAAGATGTTCTTGAAGTTTTGAATGCCAGAATGGCAAGGCTGGAGAACAATGCAGAGACTCCAGCAGAGCTACCAGCCAAAGACCATCAAGCCCTTAAAAGAGATCATGACCTCGTTGAGTTTGATGTCAACACCACAGAAGACTTCAAGAAAACCGTCAAAAGGGCGCAGGGAGCCTACTCAGAATACTTCAGGAGGCTCCTTAATACTTTCAATCGGTGTCAGACAGACGATGAGCATAAGCTTGATGAGTTCCCAGACCACAAAACCTTCATAGAGATACTGCAAAGCAGATATCAGGATGCAGAGGCCAGAACACAACAGATCAAGGCTATTGATGACCTAATTTTGAAGAATGAGGTGGGCCACCTAGCCGTTAGTATACAATTTTTGGAAGATCAGCTTCGTTTGAGCCCAGCAAGGATCGAGGCTATCAAGAATCAAACCGAGAAATTTGAGATAAATATTCAGTTTTTGGAGCCTAGCACTTTTGAAGGCATCGCTAGTGAGGCTGCAGTGTGGAAGAAGTTCCTGGAAAGTCAAACTGGGCCCTCTTCGTAGGGGGTGGGTCATTTTTATATTTTGTAAAAGTAAAGCGTTGGGAAAAAGTAAAGCGTTGGGAAAATGAAAGGTTGGGAAGCCCAAAGGCTACTTTGGGCAGCCCAACCATTTCACTCTTTTTGTATAAATGTAATAGATTAAGAAGAGAAAAAGGGGCTTTGTCCCCAGTAAGATTGGAGGACATATTGTAAGAAGAACTATTTCCTTTTGCAATAAAAAATTACAGTTTGCCTGTTGGAGAAAGAGATGTGAAATTTCCTAATGTTATGCAATGGATGGCGGAAAGATGAACTACTTTATTTTTCAGCTTGTGTCCATGAATCGTGAGATCGTTCCAACTTTATGGCCTATGTCTTGTTGAATGATTTCGGATTTATTTTTTGTGGAAAGTTCACCAAGAGTAATGTATGTTGTTTATATAACAATTAGCTATCTGATTGTTAGAATATTTTTCTCATTCATGTGTTGTAAATATGAACATCAGCTATCTGTAATTTCTGTTTATCATACATGGAAATAACACATTACTCACAAATAATCATTCTTTTGGCTCCCCGGGGATAGATAGATAGGTGATTAGATAGTTAATTGATTTTTCTTCATGGCTGCATATGTGATTTAGATGTTTGTGAGCCTAAGACGAGAGGTAAGAACCTGTGCATCACATTGTGTAGCTCCTTGCATCTTCATCACCCTGCATTGTTAGTTAGGCATTTGCATTGCATACATTAAGTCAAAATTACAAAAAATCAGTGGACCGGGCCGCAACCGGTAAAACCCTTTGTTTTGTTACCTTGACCTACGATAGCCGAACCGCAAACCGGATGGATTCCCTACACCAAACAGTCAACGGGCTAGTTGGGAACGTTGATTGGGGAGAATCCTTCACTGTTGTTGCCTACAAATTTCCAGGCCCCAACACTTCCCTACAGCATCAAGCCCTTCATCGATGAAGTATTGTGTGATATTGCTCCTCTTAATGTTTGTGATGTATTATTGGGTCAACCATACTTATGGAAGTGACATGCTATGTATGAGTATCAGCCTTGCATTGTTATTATTACATTGGAAAATAAGTTGTACAGGATACCAGAGGTACCACCTCCTACCGGTATCTCTTTGGTTACTGCAAAACAATGTAGTAAGCTCATTTCCGAAACCAATAAATTTGTTTTCTTGATGATCCACCCTCAGGGAAAGAAGAACATTGTGGCCACGACCTCCAGACAGGGCCAATCTACATGACAACAACAAATGGACAAGGTCATGGAGGAGTATCGGGACATATTCACCTCACCCACAGGGGTTCCTCTGCACTGGCAGGTCAAGCACCCCATCGATATGACCCCAGGTGCGTCACTACCCAATGGACCAATCTATCAGTGCTATGTTCTAGAGAATGATGAAATCAAGAGGCAAATTCAAGAGCTGTTGTAGAAGGGTCACATCCGGCTAAGTTCATCGCCCTGTGGGAGCCCGATCGTGTTGGTATAGAAGAAGGATGGGACTTGGAGACTATCTATTAACTACCGGGCGCTGAACAAGATAACTGTCCAGAATAGGTACCCGGTCCCACGGATTGATGACCTCTTGGACCAACTTAAAGGGGAAAAATATTTTAGCAAGATCGACTTAAAGTTTCGGTATCACCAAGTACTGATCGAACCGACCAATGTGTGGAAGACTGCCTTCAAAGCTAAGGAGGGCCTTTTCGAATGGTTGGTCATGCCTTTCGAGCTGACCAATGCTCCTGCAACCTTCATGAGCCTGATGGATGACATATTATGGCCATTCACCAACTCATTTGTAGTAGTGTACTTGGATGACATCCTGATATTCAGCCAGACTTGGGAAAAGCACCTCCACCACATCCGACAGGTCCTCCAAACGTTGCGGCAACACAAGTTGTGTGCCAATTTGGACAAGTGCACTTTTTGCATGACCTAGGTTCAGTATCTGGGATACATTATTGATGAGTATGGGGTACATGTGGATCCACCAAAGATCCAAGTCATTCAGGATTGGCCAGCCCCAACTACTCTAACAGAGCTTCGCAGCTTTCTGGGTCTTGCTAATTTCTATCGCAGGTTCGTGTTGGGATTCTCTCATATCACTTGGCCCTTGAGTCAAGTCACCAAGGGAGGAGCAAAAGAAAAATTCTTCTGGTCAGAAACTCAACAGAAGGAATTTGTAGAATTGAAACATCGCATCTGTTGTGCCCCAGTTCTCACATTACAAAACTTACAACAACCATTTGAGATCGAGATAGACGTCTTTGACTATGCTATCGGGGCAGTCCTTACTCAACAAGAGCATCTAGTGGAATATCACAGTGAGACACTGTCCGATATAGTCTGCAAATATCCCACTTATGGCAAAGAGATGTATTCCATTGTACAGGCTTACCGGCAATGGAAGAATTACATTTTGGGGAAGGAAATGATCATCCACACAGACCATTGACCCCTGTAGTTCATACAGACACAAGGGAAGTTACAGAACAATCGCCATCAGAAGTGGTCCACATATCTACAACAGTTTCATTTGAATATCAAGTACAAGAAGGGAAGCACCAATAATGTTGCAAACTGCCTCAGTCGACCACCGATCGTGGTGATAACCATCGTGCTCAACTCTTGTGGGCACGAGACTTCTGATGGGCTGCTTTTCTACAAGAGTGATCTAGAATTCAGCCACACATAGAGGACTCTCTTGGAGGGAAACCAAGTTCCAAATTTTCACCTCCAGGATGCACTACTATGTCACATGGGACACCTTTGTGTTCCTTCAAGCGAGCATGCCAAGATGATTTGCGAAGCACACTAAAGTCGAGTCGCTGGGCATTTCGGGGTCAAAAAAATAGTGGAATTACTGCAGAAGTATTTCTATTGGTCAAACCTTCGACAAGACGTTGGGAAGTACATCCGATCCTGCACTGCCTGTGCCATTGCCAAACCATCCATCAAGAATCAAGGCCTCTATACTTTGTTTCCTACCCCTAGTCGACCTTGGGAATCCATCTCCATGGATTACATGCCGGGCCTTCCTTCTACTAATCACGGCAACGACTATGTGTTCATGGTCGTCGAAAGATTCTCAAAGATGGCCATAATGGCGGCTTGCAAGAAGAATATCACAATAGAATCTACTGCTAAACTCTTCTTTGAATGAGTGTGGGTACACTTTGGGATCCCATAGTCTATAATCTCATATCGCGATAGCAAGTTCCTTAGTACATTCTATTCTATCCTATGGTCAATGCTAGACACCAAGCTCACAAAGTCCACAGCTTTCCATCCCCAGACTGATGGCTAGATAGAGGTCGTCAACCGGATGATCGTACACATTTTGCGCATGTACAACTCAAAGAATCCATGCACATGGGATGAGAGCCTCCCCTATGTACAACATAGCTATAACGAGGCCCTCCATAGCTCAACCGACCACAACCCCTTTCAGGTGGTCTTGGGATTCCAGCCACTATGTCCCATTGACGTAGCCATGCCATTTGCAGCTACTCAGGTTGATTCAGCTCAGGTTGAAGTTTCTAAGGCAAACAGCTTCATTGAGCATATTCAACACATTTTCCAGTAGGTTCATGACATATTGTACATATCCAATGCCAAGTACAAGCAGCGGCATGATCAGCATCGAGTGCAACACAACTTCCAAGTGGGCGACAAAGTGTGGCTACATTTGCAGAAGGAGCGCCTCGTTGGACCCCACCGCAAGCTTCTCCCGCTCTGATATGAGCCATACACCATCACCAAGGCTGTCGGGGGAAATGCCTTTGAGTTCAATCTTCCACCATTCCTTGGTCTACACCCAATGTTCAATGTGGACTGCCTTCGGCCCTACTTTCCACCTCTATTGGACACATCAGACATGGCAAAACAACTTACACCAACTTAGTTAAACCCTGACTGCTTGGAACAAGCCACGACTAATTGAATTATGGACACACAGATCAAGAACACCTGCCAGCAGAAAATCCAGCTATATCAAGTTGTCAAATCATGCCAACTCTTTCACCAGGGAAAGTGGCTCACCAAAGACCAAGTTCAGAAGAAGTTTCCTCATCTCATGGAGGAACTAAACGCAATGGGGACCATTGCTTCCTAATGTGGGAGGAATGATCCAAGAGGATATTGGTGGCCACCCACCTATTCCAATTGGACCCCCACCATTTTTTCTTTCATTTTTCTAGTTTCTTTAATTGTAGCACAATTTACTATTTTTGGCAGTTTTCGGGTCCTAAACTTCCGGAGCCATTTGAGGCCCTAAACGACGTTTTTTCGGCATTGAATGGTCGAGAAAATATGAATTTGTTCCAAACTTGATATTTTTTGCTTATGGATATAGTCCTTGAAGAGATATTTCTAACGATGTATCATGCGTGTTAAACGGAGGTAGTATGCCAAAGTTACGACCCCGGGAAATTGATGTACCAAGTTACCCAACGGGGCCCACATTCTGAAGTTTCACCTCCTTGGGTTAGGTTTTTGGATGTGTAGGGTTTCCATTGTTTCTCAATAATATATAGGCCTTCGAGCCTCATTGTAAGACAGAGTTCAAACTCATGTAGCCACCACATCTCTTCTCAGAGATAAGCTACCAGCACTCTAGCTAGTTTATTTCCATTCTGTATGTAAACAAGTTTCAGTTCTTTGATTAATGAAATGAAGCGTTATTTCCACTGCATATTTGTTTCTATGGTTATTTGTGTATTCTATTGCATTCCTACATAAATCTGGATCACCAATCTCATTAGTTTTTTCATCAAGATCGAATGGAGGAGACTAGAAACGATGCCAAACAACCAAAATTCATATAAGTATTTAGCTCTATTCCAAGCAAGTCAGGAGGTCATGGAATCCTAAGTATCCACATGAGTGAGAACAACATGAACTGTCTCCTGGAGTTGGGTGTTTTCCAGACCTGGACAAGCTTTTCAATGGTGAAAACAACTTAAGGGCACTGTTGTGATGAACTTGAGGGACTTTACAACTTTCTTGAAGGAATTACAGTGTTATATCATGTGACGCGAAAACAATGTCCCTCTTCATCGATGGAGAGGAAGAGAATGAGGATGGTGCAGGAGAAGCATAGAGGTGAAGGAGACCCATTTGGGTATGTTGGAGAAACATCATTCTGACATGATGGAGGTGATGTGATGCATAGTTGAGCATTCCATGCATTGTAATAAGGAGATTTATAAAAAATAAAGAAGACCAAAACTTCTCATATATGTTTCCCCATTTGGGGTTTTACCACGTATATATGGTGTATCATTTTTTTCTCTTGTCTCTTATTTCTTACATGATTATTTGTTTCTTGTGTAGATAGAAGGCTAGACTAGTATATTATTTTTTTACATGTTAGATAATATATTGTTGTATTTTTGTGGATATGTTAAGGTGATGCCCCCTTAGTCCATTTGTATTCTTTCTCCCATACATCATTAAGGGGGAGTGTTGGAATATGTAACGATGACTTGTGTGGTATTTCTATGAAATGTCATGAAAATAAATAAATAACTCTAATATTATAGAATAGATCTATCCCACATGCATCATGCAGTAAAATATCTTATTAGTATTCTTTATATAATAGAGGTGGAAACACACATCATTGTGACATAATGTGAAGATGGAGTGTGATGTGATGCATATGTGAGGATGTCATGTTGTGTAAGATTGGAGATTTCTAAAGAATAAAGAAGACTAAATATTCTCGTGCATGTTTCTCCAATTGGGTTTTCACAACATGTATCTGGTGTATTGTTCTCTTGTATTTTATTTCTTACGTGATTATTTGTTGCTTGTGTTGATAGAATGTTATACTAGTATATTCTTTCTTTGCATGTTAGAAAATATATTATTGTATGTTTATGCATATTCTTAATATTCTAACAGAGAAAATGCCATGTTAGCTTCCATTACTCACATGTGTGGATAAAATCGAGTGTAGAGAAAGTCATGGGTGGATTTTCAAGAATATTCTAGATAGTCTAACATCCCAACTCTAATCGATAACTAAGGCATGGAAAACCCCTAACCCTAACCCTACATAGTTATCTAGAAATTGTTAACAATTGGGTCGTTATGATAGAAAAGGATTCCATTTGTGATGTACCTAGGGAGGATAATATGCAGTACCTAGATAGGTAGCTAAGAGGGAATTATATGTATTGTGTCGATTATAATGGAATATTCACACTTGGTAGTTGGTGGGTGAAAATAGGCCCGCTGGGTAGTTAGTGGAAATAAATAATAATAAGGGGTAGTTGGCACCGGCCCCTTAGGAATATTAATGAGAAAGTTTAAATATAACATGAGTATAATCATATGAGATATGTTGGATGAATTGTATTGTAGAAAGAATGACTTATGGAGTCATTACATCCATAACGAGTAATTGATAGTGTTACCTTACCTTAAGGTTCTTTCTTTATATTTGGTATTATTCATATGGTGAATGGTTTATGCTTGTTTTTAAAGTATAAGGGTACTGTATATTTGTTGTAATTCAATTTTTGGGTTAAGGATCACTACACTTTTCAAAATTCACTTTGGCTAACGACTTGGTCAATACAATGAATATCTACTCGTTTGTCACCACATACTAGAGCTTCAATGCTCCTCTCTGCACCATATCCCGGATATAGTGATACTTGATCTTAATATTCTTCAACTTGTCATGGAACACCAGGTTCTCTGATAACTGCACAAAAATCTAGTTGTCACAAAAGATACAAGTCGCCTCTAACTAGATATCAAACAAATCAGACAGTAGATTCCAAAGCCATACTGCCTCACAACTAGTCGAAAAGGTTGCAACATACTCTTCCTCGGCTTTACTCAGTGCCACATAGGACTGATTCCTACTACACCATGAGATCATATCGGATCCCAAACTGAAGCAGAATTCTAAAGTGCTCTTACTATCAGTGGCACTACCTGCCCAATCTAAATCAATATTATCATGTAGGTCAATATTCTGATTCACGCCATACTTGAGCCCATACTCAACTGTACCCTTCAAGTGCCTCAATACATGCTTTGCAACAATCAAGTGAACATGTCTCAGATCCATCAGGAACTGGATCAAGGTGTTCATAGAAAACCATATTTTCGGTCTCGTATTTGTCAGGTACATCAATGAACCAAATATATGATGACACATCATGGCATCAGATGTCCTTGATGAAGCATCACACAGTAGATTCAAGTTCGATTCCATAGGTGTAACTCTTTCCTTCTAGTCTAGCATTTTGAATCTCTTCATAATATCCACGGCATATTTTTCTTAACCGAGGAAAATCCCATCCACACTATGCCACACCTCCATTCCTAAGAAGTAGTGCATCATCCCTAGGTATTTCATCTTGAACCCAGTGGCAAGTTTCCTCTTTGCATATACAATGAGTTCATCCTCTCCATTCATAAAAAGGTTATCAATATATAACAAGAGTATCATTGGTATTTTTCCACCTTCAACCTTGAAGTAAAGGTGGGAATTTGCTTTATTGTTGGTAAATCCTAAGCTCGTCATAAAGTTCTCCATCCTATCGTACCATGTTCAGGGTTTCGGTTTTAATCCATACAAGGATTTATTTAGTTTTCACACATGAGTCTATCTGCCATGTGTCTCAAATCCCAGGGGCTACTCCATGTACACTTCCTCTTCATATACGCCATTCAAGAATGTCGTCTTGATTTCCATCTGGTGTACCTTCCATTTCATTACTACATCCAATGCAAGTATAGATCTGATGGAAGTGTATCTTGATATGGGTACAAATGTCTCCTCGTACTTTATGCCTTCTTTATGCGAGAATCCACGAGCTACAAATCTTGCCTTGTGTTTCTCAATGCTACCATTTGCATCATGCTTGATCTTGTATATCCACTTCGAGTTCATGACAAACTTCCCTTTCGGTCTCGAAACTATCACCCAAACATCATTCTTCATAATCGTCAGGTAATCCTTGATCATGGAATCCTTCCATTCTTTCTTTTATGCATCCTCTTCATAGTTGGAAGGCTCTTTATGTAATACCCTAGTTTTGACCCCTTGGTATTTAATTGTACGTAATGTTATATCATATTGAAATCATGGCATGGAGCTCAAGGCCAAGTCCCTGCCATTGATGAATGTTTTGTGGATAGGTGATCAAGGTTGATACCTATGGTGATAGTGCTAAGTCAAGCACAACAGATATATTTTGATATATCATGTAACTATGTACAAATTAATATGAAACCACAACTAGATTGGGACTGCAAACTTTAAAAGAGATGGGGCATGATTCCACAAGGGATAGGGTGGGGAGTGAGTCAAACCTCTGAGCCTATAGGGTTAATCCAGATGTCAATCAAGGAACCTTGAACCCTCATTTACCTTCATCCTCTATCCTCAATCATTAATTCCTTCCAGAAATTGGTTGAGGAAGTTAATGCCTTGGGCAGAGCAGGGTATGGCAGTTAGATTGCTTGACTGAGAAAAGCCTACAACCTACAGTCTGGGGTAGCACATTATTTCTTTTGCAGCAAGTAAACCCACGTGGGAACACATTCCCATCTCCTCATCCTTGAGTCATGTTGAGCGGGGAAGGTCAAGGAGGCAGGGAAAGTTCACTCACGTTTTTTTTTCTCTGGCAGTTCATTTTCATCCCACGGATGTTTTTCCCAGGAGTGTTTGTTCACCCAAGTCGTTAACCCACAGTGGGAGAACGATGTTTTGTTCAGGAGGGGGTTGTTTTACTTGTTGGTTACCATCATCGGCCGCACAAGGGTAACGGGATGGAGTATTTGCAAGTATTTTCCTTTGTCGAGAAAGGGCAGTGGAGATCGCTTGATTTGATGAGAAAGTGTGGTCGTATGTGATTTCCCCAACATTGTTGTGCAATGATCTCCTCTGTCACAAAATGAATGTACACCTGATAAGCCCACCTTGAATGATGGCTTGGATGAGTGCCTAATAAACCCATCGGTGTCTTGGCTGGACAGTCTAATAAACTCATTGTAAATGATGGCTTGGCTGATTTCCTGATAAACCCATCAGTGGCTTGGTTGATCCTTATTTTGGAAGTTGGATTGACTGTAGATCGTTTGATAAACCCAACTGTATGATGGCTTGGCTGAGTGAGCCTGATAAAAAAAAGATTTTTTGGCTTGTAAGCCTACAGTCTGATAAACCCACTTTGAATGATCGCTTGGTTGAGTTCCTGATAAACCCATATGTGGCTTGATTGGACAGTCTGAAAAACCCAAAACTAAAGTCAAAAATTGGAAGTTGGAAGCATAAAGGATTCTAAGGAAAAAGGGCGACTTTCCGATTCTCAAAGTCAGAAAGTGGAAGGTTAGCTGAAAGTTCTATGGAAGGTTGGACTTTCCGATTCTCGAAGTTGGAAGATGAAAATCGGAAGTCAGAAGTCGGAAAGCGAAAGGTTGGACTTTCCGATTCCCGAAGTTGGAAGATGGAAATCGAAAGTCGAAAGTTGGAAAGAGGAATGTTAGCTAAAATATCTATGGAATGTTATACTTTTCAATTCCCAAAGTTGGAAGACGAAAATCAGAAGTCAGAAGTCAGAAAGCAGAAGGTTAGTTGAAAGTTATATGGAATTTTGGATTTTCGATTCCTGAAGAAGGAAGTCAAAAATCGGAAGTCGGACGTCGGAAAGGTCAGTTAGTTCAGAAAGGGTCATTATGGACGCATAATGGTAAATTTAAAGTAGGAACGACTGCTACAATGGTTTCCAAACATGAAGATGAATGTGGAATAGTGTGTTAACGCCCATCCCTTGTCTCAGGAAGGAAAACAAAGGTTCTTAAGGAAAAAAATTTAAATTATCCGCATTATGGGGTATGGGGACGTTACATTGTGGTATCAGAGCTTATGGTTAGAACATTCGGCCTTGATGGGACAAGTTGAATAGTTAACAGAGATGTTGGTTAAGGGTACCAATATATTGTTAGCTGAGTAATAGAGAAAACTACCATGGGTAGTGGGTAAGTGGTTTTGATTCTGAAATTATCTAACAAATGACATGTTAACACCTTTTGCAAAGTCATAGTGTCGTTTGGAAAATTGGTTTTTGGCTCAGCCATGAGAACCTACGAAAGGTATGATGCACGGAATCCCTATGAGCACGAGGAAGATTCTATGGGGGGAAACGTCCTAGTTGGACATGATGACACCGAGTATAATGGGAGGATATTTCAAGAGACACCGCCAGAGATTTCTGCCACCATGAGATGCTTGATTAAATATCAGGAGGATCAGCTGAATGCCACCATGTTGCAAAACTTAACAGACATCCAAATGCAGCTGAGATCGGGGAATCGTACAAAGAAACCAAAAGAAAAAAAATTAGTGCCCAAAGAAGGGAGAGGTATTCTAGTAGGGCTTATGACTCTGGGGAATCCACTGGGGAATTGAGCTCTTCATCTCATGTTGAAAAGAGAAGGAGGCATTATAGAAACAACTCACGTGATGAGTTCAGATAGGCAAGGCCACCTACCTTCAATGGCGAGATAAATACTGGACAGGAAGCTTAATGTTGGCTCCTTAGGATGAGGAAATATTTTCAATTACAAGACTATTCAGTGAATATGAAAGTTAGGGTCACCATCTTCCACCTGAATGGAAGAGAACCCAATTGGTGGGAGTACCTTAGACAGGTAAAGAATATCAGTGAAAGGAACATCACTTGGGAACAGTGCAAGAAGTATTTCAACCAGAAATACCTCTCTGAAAGGTATTATGATGACAAGATCAAAGAATTCCATGAGCTGAAGTTGGGACAACGGACCATGGAAGAATATGCCAATAAGTTCTTGGAACTGCTAAGGTATATTAGGGATGACAAAGTAAAAATACAACATTTCCTAAGTGGGTTGACCCACTCATACAGGGATAAAATCGAGTTTGATAAGCCTAGAACTCTAGAGGAAGCCATCAAGAAAGCTCAGTATTGCTATGAGCAAAGCAATGGAAAACCTGATTACCAAAGAGTCTGGAAGGACAAGAGAAATGAGAGTTCTGGCCAAAGGAAGAAAGGTTTCAAACCTTCTAACTTCAAGAATCAGCAGAGCAACCATCACAAGCTATGGGAAAGCCCACTAGGGTGATGAGAGAAAATCCATGAGATCCACAACACAACAGGGAACCTATCCAATGTTGGAAATGTGGAGGACCCCATCCGTGCAGGAACTGTCCACTAGAGAATTGGAATGTAAGGACAGCTTACAACATTCAAGAAGCTGAAATAGTGGGCCAAGTTGCAAGGATTGACCCTAGGATTTATGCAACTCTGGAGAACCGTCAGGAAGACCATCGATCAAATGTGGCTGAATTTGCAGGTAAGATTTCTAAGCAAACTATTTCTATTTTGATTGATCTCAGTTCTACTCATAGTTATATTACTCCTAGAGTTGTTGAGATTTGTACTTGTAAGAAGTTAAAGCATATCAAATCATGGTTAGTCCATCTAGCCACTGGAACTAAAAGAAAATTTAGTGAGATCATGGAAAATGGTCCATTAGAGATGAATGGGATGGTTACGTATGCAGATATTAATTTTCTACCACTTGGCTCCTATGATATCCTCATTTAAATGGATTGGTTAGAAGCTCATAGAATCGAGGTTGAATTTTATAACAATACTTTTGAGTGCTCGGATGAAGAAGGCAACTTAAGGGTTGTGAAAGGCATTCCAAAGGTGATTTCTGCAAGGCATATTTCAGCCATGTAGTTGAAGAAGTTCTGTAGGAAAGTTTGCAGAGTGTATGCAGCCCATGTGTTGGAGGAAAAAGAGAATGAAACTCCCAGGTTGGAGGAATTTCATGTGTTACAGGAATTCAAAGTTGTTTTTCCTGATGAAGTTCCAGGGCTTCCTCCAAAGAGGGATATTAATTTTAGCATTGACCTTGTGCCAGGAGCAGCACCCATGTCTAAGGAACCCTACAGGATGAGCACACCTGAGTTGTTAGAACTGAAGAGGCAACTTCATGAATTGTTGGAGAAAAAGCATATCAGGCCGAGTGTGTCTCCTTGGGGAGCACCGGCCCTATTTGTAAAGAAGAAAGATGGTACACTCAGGTTGTGTATTGATTACAGATAGTTGAACAAAGTCACAATGAATAATAAGTATCCTTTACCTCGAATTGATGATCTTTTCGATCAAATGAGAGGGGAAAAGGTATTTTCCAAGATTAACTTAAGGTTTGGTTACCATTAGGTAAGAATCAAGGATGAAGACATTCATAAGACAACTTTTAGAACAAAGTATGGACATTATGAGTTTGTGGTGGTACCATTTGGTCTCACAAATGCACTAGCTACATTTATGTGCCTTATGAATAGTGTTTTCAACAGGTGTTTGGACAAGTTTGTTCTTGTCTTCCTTGATGACATTATTATATATTCTAAGAATGAAGAAGAGCATGAAGAACACCTAAGAATTGTTTTTCAATTGTTGATGGAGCATAAGCTTTATGCCAAGTTGAGTAAGTGTGACTTTTATAAAGATAGAATTCATTACTTGGGCCGTATCATATCAGATGAAGGCATATCTGTGGACCCTAAAAAGATTGAGGCCATCATGAATTGGCCAACTCCAAGGAATGTGACAGATGTAAGGTATTTATGGGACTTGCAGGATAGTATAGGAGAATCATTGAAGGATTATCCAAGGTTGCACATTCTATTGACACTTATTTTCAAAGGAAAGGGGTGAGATTTGAATGGACACCTAAATGTGAGGCAAGATGCTAGCAGTTGAAGAATATTCTCACAAGTGCACCCATTCTGAAAATTGCAAACCCAGAAAAGGACTTTGTGGTGCGCACTAATGCATGCGGTCAAGGGCTTGGAGAAGTTCTTATGCAAGACAGTCATGTGGTATGTTATGAGTCTAGAAAGTTAAAAGATCATGAGAAGAATTATGCCACTCATGAATTAGAACTTGTGGCCATAGTACATGCTCTCAAGATGTAGAGGCATTATTTAATGGGCAGAAAATTTGAGTTAAGGATAGACCATTGTGGTCTGAAATATTTGTTTAATCAACCAACACTAAATTCTAGATAGGCTAGATGGTTGGAGTTTTTATGTGAGTTTGACTTTGAAATCAAACAAATGAAAGGAAAAGAAAATAAAGTGGATGATGCACTCAGCAAGAAAGTGCATGAAAATCATGTGGCATCTCTTGGTGTTTTCCAGTCAGATCTAAGATAGCTGATTGTGAATCATAATGTTGAATATGATTTGTATGTGCAGTTCAGGGATAAGTTGCAACAGCAGAATCTTGAGAAGAGATATGAGGGATATGAATTGGAAGAAGATTGACTTCTTATCTACAAGAATAAAATTTATATTACATATGTAGCAGATTTGAGGAAAATTGTTATGGAGTGTTAGAATAATTATACCTCCCTTGAGCATACTTTCTATTTACATTACTTAGCCTAACTTAGGAACCTTAATTAATTATTTGGGTCCACTAGTACCATTGGGTCCACTTGGCCTAATGGGGCCACATGTACCCATTACTAGAGTGTGGGGAACACTGCTAAAGGTTAACTACCACTTACTGCATGTGCATGCATCAGTTTGGGCGCCCCATAGACCAATCCTTACATTTTAGGAGCCATTAGGAGTCCTGACACCAACCTCCATCAATTAGTTGGAGTCGAAAGTAGTTAGTCTTAGTTAGCTTCCAGTTACTTTTAGTTAGATCACAATCAATTAGCTAGCTCTAGTTATGCATGGCTAATGCATGGGTGCATGTGGAGTAGGCACCTTTTCCCACCTACCACACTCAGTTGCACTGAGTTAACTAGTTATTACTGATTATATGAGTTGGTTGGACATATGGGAATTGATTTGTTGTACTCCGATATTGATTGAGACACCATGATTTAGCTAGTCAGTTAGGTACAGTCAGATCCAGTTGGTAGATTCGAATTTCTCCCTAATGCATTCAAATTCTTCCATTATGTAAACTATTGTAACACTGGATTTAATTGATGGTAATTATAATCTAAATTCCTGATCTACACTCATATGTTTCCTATGTGGTTTGTTTTGTTTAGTTTGTATCTTCATTCTCCTTTTACTGCAATCATAATTCAGAACTATCCAATTGAAGATATAAATGGCACTTCAATTCTAATACAGTATCAGAGTCTTCTTAGGCAGGTTTCATGTTTGTTTCTCTCCATTGAACATCAGAAGCAGCTGGGTTTCCACATAAGTCCCCTATGATGATTTGCTTCCTCTGAATTTATTAAGAGTGGTGGAGAGGGCGTGACAGACCGTGAAAAAAATGTCCATGTCAAGAGGAAAAGCATGATTCTAACCGTTCAAATGTTTTAGTGTGTTTTGCAGTGAAATCTGCAGGTGCTACGTAGCTTGTGTGAAGTTTTGTGATCTCTCAGCCAAAAGAATTATGGATTCTCAATATCCTACTCCTCAGATCCTCATAACTTCCAATTATCTTGATTGGAGGATTGATATTCAGTTGGCCTTGCGCAAGCATGGATACCATAGGATAGTACTTGGAAGGGAGTTCGAGCCCCACCACCCTGTTGAAAGAAACAAGTTTATGAACTGCTTAGATGAAGCATTCGGCTATCTATCCACTTATATATCCAAATATATCCTCTTCCACCTAGAAGATTTGAGGACACCCATAGAATCCTAGGAGAATATTGAAGACTTGTTTGGAAAACAAGATGAGCTTCAGGGACACCTCCTGGAGAATGAGTTGGTAGCCTTACATCCTAGCAGTTTCGAGACTATTGAGCAATTCTTTACTAAATTCAAGTCTCTTGCACTTCAATGCAAACAGTGTGGAATAGAATAGAAGGATGAGTAGAATGTCCTTTCCATACTCAGCAAACTTAGTTCTGAGTATTATGTATTTTTTTCTATATTTCATTCCAAGCGGGAGAGCTTCCCTGATTGAAAAATTCCTTCTTTCTATTATTTTTATGAGTCCTTAATCAAGGAGAAAGAGAAATCGATTCGAATGGGAGTCATAAAGAACTCCAAATATCAAGCTCTCCTAGTTACTGACACTTCCAAAGCACAAGCAAAGGGGAAATCAAAGAAGAAGGATCCAAAATCAGTTGATTTGAAGCCTAAACAGAATCAACAAACTTTCAAAGGAGCCTCTGGCTCTAAGAAAAAGAAGAAGTTCGAAAAGAAGTTATGTCCTTATTGTGAAAAGGGTTACCATATTGAATATTATTGTATGAGGAAGCAACTTGACGAAATGTCATCTCTTCTCAAGCTGCATAGAATCTCTTCCCCATAAAGAGCAAATAATCCTAATGAAGAACCATAGACAGAAGATGATGAAAGGTTCCATGCTTTGAAATCTATCCTTACACAATCTATAGCATACATAATTGATTCTAGAGATTCCAATCACATGGTTTCTTCCAAATAATCCTTCTCTACCCTCTCACTGGCAAAGGGGCCTAACATTCACATGGGAGATGATTCCCAGATTCCAGCAGAAGGAAGGGGCGCAATCAGAGCGAAGCATGGTGAGTTAAAAAATGTCCTTTATGTTCCCTCCCTTCCAGCTAACTTGGTGTCTGTTTATTAGATGACTCATACAGGCTCTCCCAAGAGAGTTTTGTTCGATTCAGAACCAATTGAGACCATATAAAAATCCACTAGTAAGCTCATAGTGAAAGGTATTGCAAATCACTCTACCAAAGCTTATGAGTTCTAACATTTCTTACATGTCTCTCCTCCTACATATTTTTTGTCTCATGCTAATAACACCAGCAATATTTGGCATGAGAGATTTGGCCATCTCAATTTCAAATATCTACTACAACTCCACAATGATAAAATGGTTGAAGGTTTTCCCTCCATCCAAAATTCCAATGGAGTATGTGTTGGTTTCTTGGTAGGTAAGCATCCATAAAAGAAGTATGATGTTGGGAAGACACATAGAGTTGCCTCTATACTTGATTTGATACATAGTGATGTAGTTGGACCTATGCCCACAAACTCCAGTAATGGTTGCAGGTACTTCCTCACCTTTATTGATGATGTTCTAGGTACTGTTGGATCTACTTCATGAAACAAAAATCAGAATTTTTTGAGACTTTTAAAGTTTTTAATGCTATGGTTGAGAAAAATTTCAATAAGAATATCAAGTCAATAAGATCTGATAAAGGAGGAGAGTACATCAGAGGATATTTCCATAGTTTCTGTGAATCATATGGGATTCAAATGGAACACTTTGTTCCATACACACCATAATAGAATGGTGTGGCTGAGAGGAAGAATAGATCACCGAAAGAGATGGCAACATGCCTTCTCCATGCCAAACATATACCTCCTTCTGTTTGGGCTGAAGTAGTAAACTATGCTTCGTATTTGCAGAATAGAGTGCCCCACAAGTCAGTGGTTGAGGTCACTCCATTGGAAGCACTGCATGGGCATAAGCCTAATGTCTCTCATCTGAGAGTTTTTGGTTCCAAAGCTTGGGCCAAAATACCACTTGACAAGAGGAAGGCCTTACAATCCCAAAGTAGCGAATGCATTCTACTGGGATATGCAGAAGATGCAAAAGCTTACAAACTGATGGAGGTTGCAACCAGAAGATGCTTCATTGAAATGAGTATCAAGTTCGAAGAATATCATTTGTATGACACACCTCTGGCAGCACAGGAAGGTATAACTATTTCTCCACCTATTTTTTATGATAATGATGTGCTACAGGTTTTGGATTCAAATGAAGAAGATCACATTCATCGTGATCCTGTTATTGAGACTTAATCTTAAGAGATTATAGATCCAGATCCAGTATCCATTCCTAATTAGAAGCCTAAACCCAGATGGGCTCAAAATCTCCTTGATGCAGATGGAAGTGGTACTCGAAATCTAGAAGACAGAAGAAGAACAAGGTCTTAGTATCATAATGAACATGATGCACTATCTCTCACGGATTCACTCCCTACAGAATGGTGCAGCAAAGTTCTAGGTCGGTGCTACTTGATGATGGCGAATGATCAGCTACATGACCCACAAAATCAGAAACTTGATCATTCCCTACCTTCACCATCCAAAAGAGACAAACAGATTCATCAGTTCAGAAGTACATTGAGAGGTTCATAGATCGGCCATGTTGCTGCATAGAGATGCAAATTTGCAGCAGTGTTTTTGCTCTAGTTATTTTTCTGAGGAAGCTTCTTTCTTCTAAATATAGCTTGCAGCTTGTTATTTGTGCTTTTTTTTTTNTTTTCCAAGTTAGGATTCAGGGGGGGTGTTAGGATTATTAATCCTCCCTTGACCATACTTTCTATTTATTTTATTTATCCTAACTTAGGAACCTTAATTAATTGTTTGGGTCCACTAGTACCATTGGGTCCACTTTGCCTAATGGGGCCACATGTACCAGTTACTAGAGTGTGGGGAACACTGCTAGAGGTTAAATTCCACTTATTGCATGTGCATGCAACTTTTTGGGTGCCTCCTAGACAAATCCTTACATTTTAGGAGCCACTAGGAGTCCTGGCACCAACCTCCATCAGTTAGTTGGAGTTGGAACTAGTTAGTCTTAGTTAGATACCAGTTAATTTAAGTTAGATCACAATCAATTAGCTAGTTCTAGTTATGCATGGCTAATGCATGGTTGCATGTGGAGTAGGGGCCTTTTCCCACCTAGCACACTCAGTTGCACTTAGTTAACTAGTTATTACACATTGTATGAGTTGGTTGGACATCTGGGAGTTGATCTGTTGGACTCCAATATTTATTGAGACATCATGAGTTAGCTAGTCAATTAGGTACAGTCATATCCAGTTGATAGATTCGAATTTCTCCCTAATGCATTTGAATTCTTCTGTTATGTAAACTATTGTTAACACTGGATTTAATTAATGACAATGATACTGTAAATTCCTAAGCTACACTCATTTGTTTGTTGTGTGGTTTGTTTTATACAGTTTGTATCTTTATTCTCCTTTTAGTGCAATCATAATTCAGAACTATCTGCTTGAATATCTAAATGGAACTTCAATTCTAATAAGGAGATCCATCAAGCTCCATATTCTGGTCATCCAGGACACCATAAAACAATTACTACATCCAGGAAGCAGTATTTTTGGCCAGGAATGAAAAAGGATATTGCTAAATACATTTCAAGGTGCATGAAATGTCCGCAAGTGAAGGTTGAGCATCAACACCCAGCAGGTTTGCTGCAACCTTTTCCAATTCTAGAATGGAAATGGGAAGTCATTTCCATGGACTTAATTACCGGTTTTCCAATGACTTGGATACAACACGATTTTATCATGGTTGTGGTGGACAAGTTGACAAAGGAAGCACATTTTATACCATTCAAGTCTACTCATAAGACTGATGACATTGCAAATATCTTCATGAAGGATATTTTCAAGTTGCATGGATTTCCTAAGGAAATAGTTTCTGATAGGGATTCCAAGTTCACTTCCAATTTTTTGGAAGGGGTTGTTTTCATATTTGGGTACAAAACTCAATTTTAGCACTACTTACCATCCTCAGAATGATGGTCAGACAGAAAGGGTGAATCAAGTGTTGGAAGACATGCTTCGCATGTATGTGATGGACAAGCCAACCAAGTGGGAAGACTACTTACACTTGGTAGAATTTGCATACAATAATGGGCAGAAACATCCTTGGGGATGAGTCCATGAAGCTTTGTATGGCAGAAGGTGTAGGACACCTGTGAATTGGGATAATCCTATGAACAGGATTGTGCTTGGGCCATAATTGCTCAAGGAGATGGATAAAGAGGTTGCAAATAAGAGGAAGAATATGAAGGCAACCTAGGACAGGCAAAACAACTATGCTGATAAGCATAGAGTGCACATAGAATTTTGTGTTGGGGATCATGTTTATTTGGGAGTGAGGGAAAAGAAGAGTTCTTTGAAACTTGGAAGTTGTGCCAAGTTGTCCCCTAGATATTGTGGACCTTTTGAAGTGCTTGAAAGAATGGGGCCAGTTTCATATAGACTTGCATTTCCTGCTAGCACTAGGGCTCATAATGTTTTTCATGTTTCCTTTCTTAAGAGATATGTACATTATCCTAACCATGTGATTGATTGGGATGTGATCCAAGTGGAACCTGAGGAAGAGTTCCAAACCCATCCATTGTGCATCCTTGACGAGAAGGTCACCATGCTCCGGAATTAAGCCATTGGGCAGGTAAAGGTGCAATGGGAGCACTACAGCCCCAATGAGGCTACCTGGGAGATGGATGATGCCATGCGATTAGCACATCCATTTTTGTTCAATCTTGAGGAGCACTAAGGGCAATGTAGATGTAGCATTTTTGTCCAAATTGTAAAGCACCGAGGACAATGTTGTTGTAAGAGGGAGGGGATTGTAATACCCCGGTTTTGACCCCTTGGTATTTAATTGTACATAATGTTATATCGTATTAATATCATGGCATGGAGCTCAAGGCCAAGGCCTTGCCATTGATGAATGTTTTGTGGATAGGTGATCAAGGTTGATACCTATGGTGATAGTTCTAAGTCAAGCACAACAAATATATTTTGATATATCATGTAACTATGTACAAATTAATATAAAGCCACAACTAGCTTGGGACTGCAAACGTTAACAGAGATAGGGCATGATTCCACAAGGGATAGGGTGAGGAGCAAGTCAAACCTATGAGCCTATAGGGTTAAGCTAGATGTTAACGAGGGAACCTTGAACCCTCAGCTACCCTCATCCTATGAAATCAATCATTAATTCTTTCCAAAAATTAGTTGAGGTAGTTAATGCCTTGGGCGAAGTAGGGTATGGAAGTTAGATTGCTTGACTGAGCAAAGCCTATAGTGCATTCTTGCTTCTACAGCAAGTAAACCTGTCTGGGAACGCATTCCCATATCCTCATCCTTGAGTCATGTTGAGCGGGGAAGGTCAAGGAGGTAGGGAAAGTTCACTCACATTTGTTTTGCTCTAGTTTCTCATTTTCATCTGACGAATGTTTTTTCCAAGAGGGGTTGTTCACCCTGGTCGTTAACCCTCAGTGGGAGAATGGTGTTATTTTTAGGAGGGGATACTTTTAATTGTTGTTTACCATCCTCGGTCACGCAAGGGTAAGGGGACGAATTATTTTCAAGTATTTTCATTTTCCAAGTAATGGAAGTGGAGATTGCTCGATTTGATGAGAAAGTGTGGTCGTCTATGGTTTCCCCAGCGTTGTTGTGCAATGGTCTCATCTGTCACAAAGTGAATGTATTCTTGATAAAACCACCTTGAATGATGGATTGGTTGAGTGCCTAAAAAACCCATCAGTGGCTTGGATAGATAATCTGACAAACCCACTGTAAATGATGGCTTGGCTGAGTGCTTGATAAACCCATCAATGGCTTGGCTTATCATTATTTTGGAAGGTGGATTGATTGTGGATATTCTGATAAACCCAAATATATGTTCTCTTGGCTAAGTGATCTTGATAAACCCAACTTGTTTGGATTGTAAGCTTGTAGTCTGATAAACCCACTTTAAATGATGGCTTGGCTGAGTGCCTAATAAACCCATCTATGGCTTGACTGGACAGTCTGAAAAACCCAACTAAAGGTTGGATTAACTGTGTGTGTGGGTTTGTGTGTGCTCTGGTCTGGTTGTGTACAAGCCTATTGTTTCTCTAGTTCCTTGTGGAATTCATGCCCAGCTCAGGGGTGGAAGTGTGTTGATAGATTAATGAAAACATTGGCCTATGGTTGGGTGGAACGTTGCAGTCACCTAGCTATTTGCGGGATAGTTTAATCATCAAGATAAGTATCTTTGTTATGTTTTTTTATGCCATGTATTTTCCTATGAATTGTTATGTTCATGATTAAATGCTTAAGGAGGATGAAGTATATGTTACATGTGTTTATTTCCTGCATTTTATCTATGTTTATGCCTTAGATGTTTTAGGAATGTTTTCCTAAGTTCATGAATTCTAGAAGCTCGTCACAGGGTCAAGAATGCAGCTCAGTTAAGAAATAGGGTGTTTCTACCCTTGAAATCCGCCTAGGACAAGGTTGCATAAGCCAGAGAATAGGTGGTTTCGATTTCTGATTCCCGAAGTCGGAAATCAAAATTCAGAAGCATAAAGGATACTAAGGAATAAGGGTGAATTTCTGATTCCTGAAGTCAGAAATCGGAAATCGGAAAGCAGGAGGTTAGCTGAAAGTTCTATGGAAGGTTAGAATTTTCGATTCTCGAAGTCAGAAGATGAAAATCGAAAGTCAGAAGTCAGAAAGCGGAAGGTTAGCTGAAAATTCTATGGAAGGTTGGACTTTGTGATTCTCAATGTCGGGAGATGGAAATCTGAATTCGTTAGTCGAAAAGTGAAAACTTAGCTGAAAGTTCTATGGAAGGTTAGAATTTTCGATTCCCAAAGTCGGAAGATGGAAATCGGAAGTCGAAAAGCACAAGGTTAGCTAAAAGTTCTATGGAAGGTTGGATTTTTTATTCCCGAAGACAGAAGTCAGAAATAGAAAGTCGGACATTGAAAAGGTTAGTTATTTCAGAAAGGGTCATTCTGGATGTAAAATGGGAAATTGAAGGTAGGAATGATTGCTACAATGGTTTCCAAACCTGAATATGAATGTGGAAGAGTCTGTTAACGCCCATTCCTTGTTTCAGGAAGGAAAACAAAGGTTCTTAAAGCAAAAAATTTAAATTATCTGCATTATGGCATATGGGGACGTTACACTTTATCAATGATGTCATATAGCAGGGCCACATAGTAGTTGTATGGTCTAGGTATTTTCCTTTCTCTTTTCATCCCATCTGGAGCGCTATACATTTCTACATATTGCATTAGCTCCCCTTCCCATCCTTGTTTTCTCTTATGGGAGTTCTTATCGTGAAGTGGTTCTACAGGTTCGTGTGGTTCTACCATGTCATGGTATTCATGGTCTACTAAAAAAATTTCTTCCATGGTCATGTCTCGGACCATGTTTGCTTCAGGTTCATCGACCTCTTCAATAATTAGTTTATTGGATCTAAAATATGTTGATTCTTCATCAAATGTTACATCTCTACTGATGTCAATCTTCTTAAATATTGGGAAGTATATTCAATAAGACTTTGAGGTATCAATGTATACTATGAATATTCCCCTCCTTCATGAAGGATCGATCTTGGTCCTTTTTCCTTTGGGAGGTGTATGTACACTGGGTAGCCAAATATCCTGAGATGGCTAACTTCTGGTTTCTCTCCTGAGAAATTCTCTTGAGGATTCTTGTTGTCTAATACTCGGTGAGGAGTATGGTTATGTACATACATAGTTTTCCTTGTTAATTATTTCCACAAGCGCACCGAAATATCCTGGTCGTGTAGCATTACTTTCACTACTTCCATTATCATTTTGTTCTTTCATTCTATAGCACCATTCTGTTGAGGATTGTAGAGACTGCTCAACTCCCTCTTAATCCCATATTCTCTATAGAGTTCCTTGAATTCTTCTGAGTTGAATTCTCCACCATTATCTGACCAGAGAGTCTTGATCTTCCTCTCAGTGTGGTTTTCGAACAAGGATTTGAATTCCTTGAACTTATTGAATAATTCATTTTTTGCATTCAAGAAATATATCCAAGTCTTATGTGAGAAATCATCTATAAAGGAAACATAGTATACATACCTGCTTAGTGAGATGGATGACATGGGCCCACATACATTTGAGTGTACTATCTCTAGTATTCCTTTTGTTTTCTTTCAATACTAGGAAATGTTTTATTTACATTCTTTCCTTGTGCATATCCCTTGCAAACGCCTTCATGCTTTGTCTAGATTTCTGAAAGTACTAAAACTGCTTTGCTTGCAATCGGTAGTGCTATGTAGTGCACATGTGCAAGCCTTCGGTGCCATAGTTCACTTGGTTCTATTGAGTCATGAACCAATGCTTATTCACGTTGTCCCTTCAACTCATACAATCCTCCCTCTTGCTCTCCAATTATTGTTCCATCATCAATTGTATTTCCTTTTGGCCACATTAGGACTTGGCCATCAACAAATGCAACATGTATTCCCTTTGCATCTAGTTCATAGATGGCGATCATATTATTCTCCAATCCTAGAACATATAGCACATATTTCATCTTCAAATATTTCCTGAAATCTAGTTTGTATCAAGCTTCTCCACTTCCTTTTATGAGGTATTGATAATCATCCCCAAGCTTCACCTTGTGAGGTGACTCATGCTCAGATAGATTGACGAATGATTATTTGTATCATGTCATATGATTGGATGCCCCGCTATCCACAATCCAATCATTACTTGCATTTGAGATAGTTCTTGTGAGTGTTAAGATTAGGACATATTCTTCATCACTTAAAGAATCATCTCTTTCTTCTCTAAATCTTTTATGAACATGATGTATTTTCTTGTTTGACTTCTTGTTGGAGGAGCCTTTGTTTCTGGGACAATATCTGGAGTAGTGTCCCTTCTCATCACAAGTGTATCAGCTAATATTGGAAGGATCTCTTCTAAATTTATTTTTTCTTTTGTGATGATGGTCCCCTTTTTTTCTATGATTTCTTCTGGTGTGAACTATGAGATCTTGATCTTCAGTTTCTCCCATATTCTCTTCTCTTTTTCTGATTTGGTATTCTTCTTATGTGCATTATTCCCAGAGTCTATTGAAAGTGATCAACTTTCTTCTGTCACATATTCCTTGAATTAATGAATCCCATGATCTTGGGAGACCATTCAAGGTAGTCATAACAATATCTCCTTCTTCTACATTCTCTTTGACTGCTTTAAGTTGTTCCTTGATTTGAGCAACCCTTATGAAGTAGGATTGCATGGTCTCTGAGTTTTGTATATTCACATTCTTTAATTGGTTCCTCAATGACATCTTATAGTTAATGTTATTTATTTCAAACATCTTCATCAATGCATCGAACACTTCCTTAGGTGTCTTCAATCATGACACATGGGAGATGAGGTGATCCTTAATAGAATCTAAAATGATTCACTTAGCCTTGACCGAGTTCTTCTTATGGATAGCCTTAGCCTCATCTCCCTCTAGATCTGGAACTTCTTTACTGATATACTAATCCAAATCATTTTCTTCAAGGATAGGGGATATTCTATACTTCCATGCTTGGAATTTGTCAGCTCCCCCAAGCTTATCCTCAAGTTGTGTGTGATGAGTCATTTTGAAATGAGAACCTCAAATGGAAATAGAAGAGATTTTGATATTACCAATTTGAGGTGTCTACCCTGGTTCTAGAGCTGGATGACCTTGGGTTTGTTAGAGAAACCCTAATTTTCCAAACTTAGAATTTTGGAATTCTTTCTAGATAGAAATATTTGCCTCCTTGAGGATAATTTCTCAGTAAGGTCATTTTCTGAAAATTGTGGTGGGAATCCTTCAAAACATGATGCCCTAGTTTCTTCCCGTAGTGTCCCGCTATTAGAAATTGAAACTTCTCTGAATTTGATTTTGCTTCCACCAAAATATGCACCCTCCTACGGTGAGTTATCCTAGCTCTCTTTTCTTGATGATCTGTGGAGAGAACACCTTGAACTAGGAATCCCTATTTTCTGTTGTTGCATGGTGCCTTCTTTCAGAGACTCTCATATACCATGTCAATTTTTCTACTTTAATTCAATTAATACATTTATCTAAAATAATAACAAGTACAACAAGATATCCAACAGATTCAAGATATAAACAACACAAATATTTTCCTCAGGGAAAAATTAAAGGAGAAAACCCCGCAAACTTCCTCAGAATAGTTTTGTCACTAAGACAATTTCACAAGATGGAAAAACCCAAGAATAAGATGTCTTTCATAGCTCTCTCTCTTCCTCCTCTAGTGAACTTGCACATAAGAGAGTGTGTGAGTGTGTATCAAATGACATAGGGCACCTCCCTATTTATACACATCAAGTGAAAAACCTAAAACACGACTTGGTTGACCTCTTAACCTAGCAAGGACGACTTCACCTGGGGAGACTCAAAAAATACATTTTATTATATTAATATGGGGACTACTGCCCCGACTTACAATGGAGGGTTTACCTCAATGACCATTCACAATAATGACATCCTGATTGGAGATAAAACATCTCCATCGGGGGTACAATAATATACAATAGCAATATACATCATAATATCTTCCAAAGTTACAATTACAACAACACATATACATATACATATATATATATATATATGTATATATGTATATATGTATATACATATACATATACATATACATATATACATATGTACATATGTACATATGTATACATATATATACATATATATACATATATATATATATACATATATGTATATACATATATATATATGTATGTATATATATACATATATATATATATATATATATA